>ML685776.1:8120990-8145915 GCA_007922175.1 Pelusios castaneus
ACACACACACACACACACACACACACACACACACACACACACACACACACACACACACACACACACACACACACACAGGTAGGCATACTGTATGTGTATTTTTTTTTGGTGGTACATACACACAATTCTAGAATTCTCTAATGGAAGAAGAAACTTCAATAGTTCTGGGTCCTAATGGAATCCCAATATTCCTAGTCAACAGAACAATGACTATTTAATATTGCAGTGGGACCATTGATGAATTACCTCTGCATCCTGCTCATGAAGGTGGTATGTTTTCTCTAAGCATCGCAGAGTTTTGAGACTTAACGTCTTTTCCTCCAACAGAGATTCCAGAAGTAAGACCAGCTGGTCTGGGAGAAGCTAGGAGTAAAATACATGTATTGTGAGAATAAATCTCTGCTTATTAAGCAATTAAACTCACAAAGACCAAAGAGGACAAGGCTAGGACAACCTGTGTACTAATATGGTTCCCAAGGGGTAGCCATGTTAGTCTATTGCAGAAAAACAAACAGAGTCCTGTGCACTTTTAAAGACTAACAGATTTATTTATCGCATGAGCTTTCATGGGAGAAAATACCACTTGGTCAGATTTTCTCCCATGAAAGCTCATGCAATAAATAAATCTGTTAGTCTTTAAAAGTGCCACAGGACTCTGTTTGTGTACTAGTATGTGTTTGAAAGTGGGAGCATCTAGCTGATTTCTGAAACCCCCCAGAATTTATGTGGCCTCTATTTTGGAAGATTCTGTTTTGGGGCCTAGTTAAGACTCATTTTCCATGGCTTTTCATTTTTATACTTAGATCAGATCAAAATCATGTTTTTTCTATTCAGACATTACCATGGCTTATTAGGCTCTGTTCTTTATGGAACACACATGCTAAGCAATTCCATTTGGTTGGGGCTTCATGGGGGTAGAAACAAACAGATAATTTATAGTGCATCACTTGGCCGCCAGACATATGAATGTTTAACTGTATCAGGGGTCTGTTGATTTATTACATAAACAATTTTATTGTATTCCTGCAGTGTACAAAGAAACACAATATAAATAAGTGGCATGCAGCAAAATTAAGATCGCAACAATGTATTTTTAGTACAGTCATAAATTATCCATTCCCATACCAAAAAGAAGGGAAAGAGATAATGTCTGTGCATCTACTGTATGTAAGTATTTAGCAGTTTTTTTGCTAATCTCCAAACCTAACATTTTTTAAATGAACCACAGGTAGCCTGAAGAGGAAAAAGTTCAAGAAGCCTGATTTAGTGAGTGCTTAAGTGCTTCATTTAATAGGCTTATCAGATGAACAAATAAATAATTCATGAAAGGCATAAAGTATGAATACACGCATACTGCCAGGAAACATATATTGGACATTCAGGGTTCTGAAACCCCAGCCTAACTGAGTTCGAACATTCTGCAGACAGATTATTAGAGGACAAAATCATATCACTTCCACATTAATTCCACTTTTGTAACATTTTAAGGCTAAGTTCTGGAGCCTTTGTATGGGCTTCTCCTCCAGCTGCATTGCCCATCCCTCCTAGGGTTGCCAGATGTCTGGTTTTCAACCAAAAAGTCCAGTCAAAAAGGAGACCTGGGAGGTTCCTGTCAGCAGTACTGACCAGACATTAAAAATCACGTTACATACAGTAACCCGCCTCTGCCATGGAGGGGAGAAGGGGGGGAATTGCTGCTGGTGCCTGGGGTAGCTGCTTTGCTCAGCTGCTGACAGAGACCCTACACCTCCACCCTACTGAGGCTTGATTTTTCCCACCCCAGCCTCTTGCTCCAGGGACCAGGGACCCCGCCTTGATCCCTCCCTCTCCCCCCGCTCCCTCCAGGGATCACCCTGATCACCGTGCTGTGCCCCCATTAACCCCGCCCCATTCCAGGGACCACCCCCCGCCCTGCTTGCCCCCACCCCCTCGTTCTGAGCTCTCCCAACCCCTTCCCTCGCCATATCCCAATTGAACAGACAGCAGGCTCTGTGTCAGCTCCTCCCAGCCTGGCTCTGCAGGTGGCAGGTGAATTCAGGATGGGGAAGCCAGAGATATGGAGGGGAGGAGAGAGTGGTGAGAGTGAGGAAGGGAGGAAAGAGGGAAAGGAGCAATGGGGGGGAGGCAAGGCTTGGGGGGGAAGTGGCAGGGCTGTGGCTGGGGCCTCAGGGCAAGGGGCGGCGCAGGAGTGTCAGGTTTTCACCAATTAGATATTTGGCAACCCTATGGACTAACTACTTTCCACTTTATCGTCTTAAAATAAGCAGGTGACCAGCCAAAGGCTGCCATGAAGAACATTACTTTCCGAAGGTTGATGGGTTGGCCTACACAAGCACACACCTTACAATTATTTTGAGATTTAAAAGGTTTCCCTCTCATTTTGCCTTGGACTCCCTGGAGGGATGGAAGTATTGGAGAATTCCTAACTAATTCTCTTTTATTTTAATGACAGCCCCTTGCATACCAAAAAACAGCACTCTGGCAACAAGATCATGAAGCGATGGAGGATTTTCTGGTCAAATCTCAACCTGTAAAGCTTTGGCAGATATCAGCAGCTAAATAAGCAATGAGACATTATCTTCATTCTCAGATTGACACTGCTTGGCATTAGCACATAAATCAAATGCTAATAAGCGGGGACGTAAATCACTAACATTTTAACTATTTATTTTCCTTACAATGCATTCTTTTATTATCAAAGCTGTTTTCTCAGGGTCTGAAAATAAAGCCACTCACTTCTTCTAATTGGAACACTGTGAAAGTAACATTGAAACCTGCCAACTGTAAGGAAAACTGAAAAGTTAAAAATAGTAATCAATGAAAATGAATATTTAATATTTCAATTAACCCGCTGAAATGCCAACTTAAATGTTTATTACTTAGTCCAGGAGCAGCTGCCTGGAGGCAGGGGGTGGGTGGCTGCTTGGGACAGAAAGGATGTCTGGGAACTGACTGCTTGGAAAGTGAATTTATTCTGAATGCTAATAAAATTTCAAATGCTGCAGACCACCATGCATTTATTTAGAAAGCTTTCACTGCTAAAAACACAAAGATTTGGAAACTGCAGGGTAGCTGTGTTTTTGTTTTTTTATTTGTTTTTCCAGGTATCTTCTCCATATCTGTTACATGAATTCACACAGTGTTATTATTTAAAATTACGTTGGGGAATCTGATTTAGGCCAACAAAAGCAAATAAATTCAGTGGTAAGGAAGTAATCGTGTCCTTAATTTACCTCACTGTGTCTAATGCTGTGCTGCATTATGGACTGAGTCTTGAGAATTAGAGTTTAAAATGTGTATTATATCTGAGCACACAGGGGGAAAAAAATGAAACTAGTAACTTCTACTTTTCCTTATGTTATAAGTCCCTGGAATGGACCCTGTACACTAGGTTCCAGCTCATGGTGTGATTTAAGGCCAAGCTGAGCTACTGAACAGAGTGTTTGGAGCAGTCAGTGGAGGGATTAATGGAGGAAATACAGACAGACCTAACTAAAATGGCACTAGAATAGGCACAGCTAAACATTTTGCCCTTTCATATTCATTCTAACTAAAATACAGAGAACAAACACATTCAGTTTTTTCCCCACCTTAAGAAAAGGACTATGCCTAACACAAAATGTAGTTTGTATCAAGATGAGGAAGGCTCAATAATCACTGCGAAGACTATCACAAAAAACCCAATTTGTGTATAGATTCTTTATCTTTCTCTTAGATGGAATGGTATGAACTACCTTTTTGTAAGTTAACTACTACCTCTCTAAATCTTTTTATAATGTCAGGAAAATGAACTTGGCAAATAAATATAAAGGTGTCTAAGCAACTGCATATATCCTATTATTTTATTACCCTCTCTCCCTCATCCTCGACCCTGATCCAAATGTTTGTCTCCTCCACCTGTTACATCTTGTCTTTTAGAATGTGAGCTTTCTGAGACGGGGACTGTCATTTTCCATATGTTGTACAGCATCTGGAACAATGGGACCTAGGCTGGTTGGCTTTTTGGTGCTCACACAATGTAAATGTTAAACAACAATAGTAATGAATTCCACTTTAAGTACCAGAAAAGCAATTTAATGTCTGAGAAATCCATTTTTTTGGTACATTCAGTACATAGCGTTCGGTAGAAATATACAATAATGATATAGCAACAGCAAAGTCCGGCAAGGCCAATTTTACAGTGCCACCATCTATTTCTAGCTGGAAAAAAAATTAGAGTTTTTTTCTGAATTAAAAAGCAAAACTTCTCTGACCAATAAGGAAATATGTGTCACATAAAAATGCTCAGTTGGATGTGGTTATTAAAGGAGAAAGAAGTCTTACACCAGAAAATGTGGTCAGAATTAAAATACTATTTACAATGTGAATCTAATGCTACCCGTTGATATAGTGGTGACAGCTACAACACCATATACATATGGTAAAGCCGAGTTCTAGCCCCAACCCACCCACCCCACAAAAATCAGGTTACTTCATCATGCTTTTTGGCTGCCTATGCTACACTGCACCAATACTACGGAAAGGAAATGAATTAATATGTTGTGATCAAGCACACACTAGCTTTCTGCATGTTCCACAAAGTTAAACAAGAACCCAACTAGAAGGCCATTTTCCCAATACTGTGAATCTTATTTTGCTTGTCTCGCCTTTAAAGTTGCAGTCTGTACTTCATCTACAAAGATACTGAAACATTTTGTTTGGGTTCTTCAGACAGATCATATTGCATATTGCTTGTTCGTGGACTGGTGCAATGGTTTTTAAGTTTGTACAATTAGAGTAGAGCCTTAACTCTGAAACACAATTTTGAAAAGCTTTGGCATACCAAAACTGATTCTGTGTCGAAAGAGAATGGAGAGTGAAGAGGGGCGGGGGAAAGAACACACAATCAAATGGAAAAGATCACAGGACAATGCTCTTTCAGAAAACTACAACTGTAGGCTGTCACTGAAGTAGCTTACACAAGCACCCCTGTACTAAATGCTCAGATTCACCGTTTAATAAACAATTGGGAACAGGGGAAGAGCATATCTTGCATTTTATCCACACCAACCTACAATTCAGTATGCGCCAAATACTATACGGTTCTACGAGTAACTCTCAGAACTTTTAACAGTTTTTACAAAGTTTTCACAAAGCATCTTGGAACAAAATATGAATGTTCTGAACACCCCCCACCCCCCATAGCCTGTAAAAGCTACAATGAATCTTGCCTCTTCAAAGCTCTCTTAGTACAGCTACGAGGTCATCGGCCTCACATCGCAGAAGACCACCCACACTAAAGAGACTATTTGTCAATTCCTTCATTAGCATAATCCAATAAATGCCAGGTTCACCATTTATATTAGAAAAATGTCACTGAAACATTTGACTACTGACCTTTCACAGCCATGAAATGTGACATAGATATATACAGTTGAGCATCCACTGCTTGCGCTGCACCCCCAAGCCAGGACACAAATCACTAAAGTAGTACAGCTGGTATGCTGAATATCCCATTTGCTTCAGCCTGCACTTGAATGAAGTCATTGAAAGCCTCCTTGGAGGGGAAATGTGCCCCGGACTAATGCAACAACCGATTGACAGTGGCGTGATTTCTATTATTACTCCATTATCACACTGGGATCTGTGCCTAAATGAGCATACTTCCTCCCTGATGCCATTTCCTTTTATCCTGGCTGTAGTCTAAAAGCGGATCAATGGGAGTAATACATATGATGTCACTTCAATTTACAGCTCCTGCCTCCCTCTCTCTCATACACAGATAGATCAATTATTCCCAAAAATGGTTAAGAAATGCATGGGGAGACTCTTCTCCCAGAAAAGGGTCCTCTGCTATATTTATCTATGTTACTACGGCAAGGAACTGTTTATACGGAGTGAAAACAAGGGAGAAAGGAAAAAAAGTCACTTCTGTATTCTGGAGAATGCTGGCTGAAATTCAACACAAACAAGGGCCAACACAGAATTAAAGCTATTTGACCTTTAAAAATTGTATGGAGAAGGCTTTTCGTTTCAGAAACACAATAGAATCCAGCAGTGTTTCCTTGGTTCAAGGCAGTCCCAGAAAGACGTCCTTTTAAAAAAAAATTAAAAAGATTTCCCGAAGTCAAGCAGAATTCCTCTCCATTCTTCACATAATAATAAAAAAAACCCAATCCACAGCTTTGTTAGTGAATGGTTCCCTTCAGAGTTTCCTCGTTAAACACAGATAAGAAAGCACTGCTACTGATCCCACAGAAAGGATTTATAGGGCCAGACCATCTCTCAGCCTCAACCAATCAAACCAAATAAAAGCAAGACTTTTGAGTTGTAAAATCTCTGTCTGGACAATTTACCTTCAGGGTTGTTTTCTGCCGGCTGCAATTAAACAAAAACTTTCTTAAAATAAATCTCTCCCTCCTCACAATGCACAGAACAGAAATAAGCTGAGAATTCAAGATACTACTACAGATTTAGACTGGCCTTGTCATGGTTTATCTTAAACAATAGCATTTAAGAACATTGTTTATCTGTGCTGTCGCTTCTTTTAAATGAAAAAAGGCTATTTTCCTTCAGGGACTAAAATATGTTCAGTATGAAATAGCATGCAAATTCAATAAAAATGTCCACACACAAACAGCTGTTAAACTAGTATATTGTGGCACTCTGTAATTTAAGAAATTCTAATTCAGAGCTGGTCTGCAGATGGATTAATGCACAGAATAATATATGTAAGCTGCAGCTGACAAAAAATGCTTTGAACGGAATCACAAAATAAAAATGGCCTATTTCATAGACTAACAAAATTTAGTCAGGGCACACTGAAGCAGCCTGTTTAGTTAACTTTGTCTAGGCCACTGTTTACAAAATGCCAGGTATAGAAAAATCAGTTTGATTTATAATTCAGAACACCTGAAAAGTTAGTGGACCATCTCCCACCTCTAAAAAGTAATATTAATACTCTATATTAATGTTTTTAACTATCATTAGAAATATGATAAATGTTTGTGTCTATAGTACAGCCTCAGCTATCTGTAAGATAACTCTGATAAAATTATATTCCTCAATATGGGTGGCTTTTTCAAGTACTTTCCAGAGTATCTAGATCTTTGTTCAACAGTTCTTTGGTGTTCCTTAATTTTTTTAAAATGGGAAGTATACTGAAATCTTTTGTTGATGAGACATTCTCATAAAAGATTACTATCTAAAGATTATTGTCAAACTATTTGAAAAAATAATACAATATTATAAACTCGTCAAAGGTCAACATACGATGCATTTAGAAATATCAGTTTTGGGACAACTAAAAAACCTATCAATAGCTACAGGTAAATATGATAAATTTGGCATCAAGAGTAATTTATTTGACTAAGAATATATTTGCATGAGTTTTCCAATTACTTTCAGATCTGTAACATCAAAATTTTCATTTTTTGATGAGACAATCTTACATAATTTATTGTTTTAAAGGTATTATCTGCCGAAGCAATAAAATATTTATTGTCTACTTCATCCAAAAGAACATATTACCAGAAGAACAATACAAAATTATGTATGCAGCACAAACATAATAGTCTTGATCTTGCAGACCTTCAATGCCCCCTTAACTGAACAGGGTAAAGTATCCTGGATGTTAAACATAATGTAACCGTCAATATAGGAGTAATCTAAAAACCTTAAATACAGTTGCATTTTATAGTGGCCGCTGGTGTGTCTAGAAAGTTCTTTTCCCTCATTACAATTTTCTCTCAAGTGTGCAATAGAATATTGGCAATGTAACCCTAAAAAGTGTATTCTAATTAAAGGCAAATACCTGACATTTTAAAAAGAGCAACCTGTAAAGGCCAGATTGTCAGAAGAGATCAGCTCCCACTAGCTCCCCATGGGTTAATGCTGCTGATTGAGCACTTTTCAAAATGCACTCCACTTTACCCCTAGGTGCCACAGGACTCTCGTTGTTTTCACTTTACTAAGGATCCGAAGTGGGAGCAATGGGCTTTTGGAAATGCTGACCCTACATTTTTACACTTATCAATCAGTTTACACCTTCCATAACCAACACTGGACATCTTTTACTGCATTAAGCCCCAAGCCAGCAAAGCAGTTAGGACCACTTAAAGGTAAGCCCATGCAGAAGTGCTCTGCAGAACTGGGGTCTTAAGAATATTTTGCTAAGAGTTGATGGCAATTCATTATAAAGATACAGCCACAAAGAAATCAACCACCATTCACATTTGAAAAAATTAAAGTTACTGTTCTTAACCAGTGCAAAAATAAATAAATAAATAAATAAATAAATAAATAAATAAATAAATCAATCTTTAAGAGTGGCATTAAAGCAAATGGGAAAAAATAGAAAACATATGCTGTAGTCCCCAGAAAGAGAACACAAGCATTTCATCTTACCAGTGCTTTGAACTGAATTTCTATGTTCAAATCAGCAATGTTAATAGATCTCTATAGTCTCTAGTTGGCTACATCTTGCTGATAGCCTCATTAGACATGACCTATAATGTTTTTAAAAGGCCAACAGTTGCTACCAGCTTGTAAGCAGTAATATCTTTTTCTCAAGCCATGGTACCCAATATTTTTCAATAATTTACTTAATGGAGGGAAGATCCACTTAAGAAAAAATTTAACATCTGCAACCTAATCTAAGTGCATCGAAATGCCATAAATGATTAAACCTACATGATCTAACAAAGTGCTGAGCCAGCAAAATGGAAACCAGGTGGCTTCTAATGCAGGTTCAGTCAGGTTATACGGTGTTTTTCCCCAGCCCCGCTATTCACAAAGAAACGTTTCATCATAACTTTACCCTTGAGCACAGTAATTCCATTTCAAAGACAATAGGCTAAACTTTTAATGTCTATTCTATATATATAAAGTGTACACTGATTATCCTGTATACCACATGCTGGATGTGTAGACATATCCATTACTTTTTATTCATGATTAAAAACATATGGGAAATGGAAGAGATTTGATTTAAACTCATTATGGGAGACAAACATATTTGGTAGTTATTCATTCTAGTGGATAAGAGGACATTCAGGCAAGTGTGTAATATTCTTATTGAGCCCAGTGCCATTAAATACAGTGGGAGTGGCTGTTAAACTTGTTACTGCCAGAATCTCTGCTACACACCCCTATTTTTAAGGTGTAATAATTCAGCCATAAACATTTAATTCAGGCTGAAACTTGTTAGACAAGGACCCAGCCAAAATGAGATTTGACTTAGCTATTTTAAAATTACAGTAGTGCAAAATGAAGTTTACAAGTCTAGGTTGAGTGTTTAACACCATTAATCTATGAGTGGGGCTAGAATTTTTTTAAAAAATTTAAGTACTAAAGGTTCTTAAGAAACTTGGAACACTGAGGTTTTAAAAATAGACATTTCTTGGTATAAGGTGAAAGAAGACAAATGGACCAATCAGCCCAGTTCTCCTCATCTGACTCAGATGACAATATCTCCAACATTGAAGGTGGACAGAGGACTTGACCCCATCTGGGTACTGATTATAGGGTTCCATAGCAGTTTCTCCACGTAGAGATGCATGATTCTTCACCCACTAACGCAGTTTTACACTGGTGCTACTCAATTAATGTTAATGGAATTAAATTAGAGAATCAGCTCCTGAATTCTTTTCAGTGAAAAATAGTTAAAATCAACATTTCCTTGTGACTCTAGAAACATATGCTTGACAGGTAGTTTTAGTGACAGTAGCAATGAAAGTGAGGAAGCTCAAAAAGGATGTAGAAGCAAGGAGAAGAGAGGGGACAGCAGCAGGAAATACCGTACATTTTGAAATATATTACATTAAATAGATGGTAAATCTGATTGTGGAGATTCCACAGACACACGTAGTTTGAGATGTCAAAATCTACTCTATCTTCACTCTCAGGGTTGGGAAAACAGAGCTCTATAGTCTATTAAAGTCCTAATAAAACAAAGGTCATTATTATTTATTCACCATATTCAGTATATAGATATATGAATAGACAAAGAGACACGAGTTCAATTTTTCATATTTGAAAAATATATCCAATAAATTCCTGCAAGTCTCTCCCACACATATGCTCATGTTAAAGCACTATTTGATTTGTTCACCTATCAGATGAATCTTTTTTCAGAATTGTTTTTCTTTCCTTTTATTTAGAAATATACCTGACATTCATTTACACCTGTATCACTTATCGTTGTGAAAATTTACATCGAATGCAAACACTTGCAATTGCAAATCCAGATCTAAACAAAATTTTCTTGCAGAAATGGACACAGGTTCTAGTTCACTGTTTCAAGTACACCCTCTCAATAGTTTTCTCACCAAACCTTCTAAGTTGAATGCAAGACCATGTGTTACATCCTTCTCTTTGTTAGAGAGTTTTTAACCACATGATTATTCAGAATCATGGCCCAAAATATTGTAAACAACCACAAACTGAACAGAGATGTGCAGGGTGAGACTGTGGCTGAGAAAAACACTACCACATAAATCCCCACCTTAATTATAAAGTTATTTATTCTGCAAAATGCATATGAAAATAATTAAATTCACTGGCTGTCCTTCACTCCCTATTTTCCATTCAGCAAAATGATGTAATACATGTAAAGCTTACAGTATCCTGTATTCCACTGCTATTCCATGTACCTTTGAATCCCATTCAAGACGTGTTTATACCCTGACTTAACTCAGAAGTTTTATGTGGAATAGAACGAAGCATTAAATTATTTTGGGCCATCCTCAGAACTCACAGTTAGTATGCAACTAGCAAATCATACCAATAAAACACAGGTGATTCTGCCAACTTGAATGAAGATTTTATTTTCACTTGTTATGACTGATACCTCACCACCCCCAAGAATTTTTTTCTCCGACTATAAGAATATGTGTGTGAAGGTGGGGGGAGGAGGGATTGCCGATTTATAGCCCAAATCCATGCTCCTTATGCAAAAAACCTTCCATTAACTTCAAAAAGGAAACGTACTAGTATAAGAAGTAATATGATCAGGCCCATAAGCGCTCGAGTTAAACAAAATATAAAAACAAAACATTCGAAGATGAACAGACAATTAAGCAAACAGCAGGCTGATTGCATAGTAGTTGAGAATTATTTGTGTACTACTGACTGACCAGCCCCTGAATTAAGTACTGTATTTCAGTGGTAATTAAGAAGCTTATCCACTAATGGAAAAAGTTGATTGAACAGCCGGTTTTAGACTTCATTAAAAACATTGTGCACAGTGACAAAGCATGGAATTCAGTCACACAAAAGTTTCAACAATGTAATCCTACATAATTCAAGCAATCACTTATTAACATGTTCACCTTAAACATTATTGGTGAAAATGCCTGCAGACGAACATCTGAAATGGAGCCTTAGATTCTGTAAAAGCAAGGTCTCTATTTCTGAAGCCTGAGTGTTCAAAATCATTCAACAGACTGGCTCCAGCCTCAGCGGCAATGTCTACACTGCTCTTTTTAGCACTGAAGTGTGAGCCTTTCTGTAGACGCTAGTTCTGAGACTCACTGTTGCAGCGTCTGGGTTTTTATAGTTGTTGTTGCTGTTCGTATTTTTAATGACTAGCGATAATAGTGAACGAAGGACGTTCCTTTTCAGATGCATCTGTGTTACCACGGTTAAAACAGAGTTGACGTTTCCATTACAAACCTCAATTCTCAGGTGTTTATACCTCTGTTATAAAAGTTCCATCCAGGAAGAAACTGAACACAAAAGTTTTCAGCCAAAGGTTGATAATTTTAAAAATATTATTGCAAAGAAAATATCCATAAAAGCGTTACTGATTTAAAATGGATTTTCTGATCATGTATAACCAGAATTCTAATTGATAAAAAATGAAATTTAGAAAAATTACTCTATGATTAGTCTAATTATTTTTGGTACATTGGAAAATAAAAACTGCTAAGGCAGTAAACTTACAAGCACTATATTGACTTCACATAGTAATGTTTTCTAATGAATTTTTAAAATACACAGTGAGATTGTAAACACACATTTAAACAGACATTTTAAAAAAATCAAATATTTGTATTTACCACATATGTATGTGTTTTTCAAAAACTGGGAAACACAGGATTAGTTAGGAAGCTGAAGTGAATACATTTCTTTGGTAACACCCAATTAATTATCGGCTTTTACTGTTTGTTTAATAAAACTAAACAAAAAATTATAAAAACCAAACCAAAGACACTGCAAAATATGGACAAAATCCTGTCAATACACATGGTTAACTTCATGTGCATGAGTAGTTCAACTGAAGGGAAGGAGACTATACATGTGCATAAGAGTTTGCAGGACTGAGGCTGTGCGGTGTCCATTTTGGAAACCAATTATAAAATTTTATACGAAATTATTAATTCTTATTGTAGACTATTACAATAGGAATGTAATTATTACATTCTACAAAGTAGATTAAAATGTTCTCAAATGGATATTATTCTCTATTAAATTATATAAATTTTTAGAGTACTTTCTATTGAGCTCTGCTTAATTTCTGTGGCACCTTACTTGATTTGTTAAGTTCTATATAACTTTACACCAGTGTCTTTTCTGTATACAGACACAAAATATTATATATGTCAGCAACTGTAAAGTCTATTATAACTTTCTTTTCTCAACTTTCACTTTTATACATATCACAGTACATCAGAGCTTGAAACCATTGAGTGCACTGCTCTGATAGACTTCAAGCAGACCCACGTGAAGCAGAGTATTATACACATAAGGTGTGCTTGACAAATGTGCAGAGCACTTACAGAGCACAAAGAAGTAAATGGGAGCTGCAGATACTCAATAACCCTGAAAATCAGATTCACAATAACCATGAACATCTGTGCCATAATGGCATGGGGAAAGCACACATTGTACTCTGACTGCCAAGTAAACCGAGGAAATGTTCGAGAAATCTCATTGCTTGACCATAGATATTTATGCTCTATGCATTTTAAGAACATTTTTAACACTATCTGTGTTGGTATCAAACCAATTTTCTGCCTTTGACAAGCATATTAATAAGAAATTAGCTTCTTTTTCAGATCAGTGCTCTAAATCAATTGTCAAATGGTATTTCTGATTTTGGTCTTCTGTGAATTTTTTTACAGACTGAGATACAGGTCAAACACATCTCAAGGGATGACAACATATTCAGTTTAATGAGGAACAAATGGAAACTGTCCTTAAATTATGCCTAGAAAATCTAACCTCCCTTGAAAGGAATCAATTTAAACGTATGGGGATATTTACATGTGTATTTAAGGTGCCTTATCGACTAAAAATTAATGTGAGTCGAATTTCTGCAAAGTACTCTTAAGAAAGTTGCATATAAATGTTTCCCAAAAGTAATTTGTGAAATGAATATTAATTTTGATATGGACACCCAAGATGGCACCAGCAACTTAAATATGCACTTAAATTTGAAACAGTTTATAAATATCTTTCAAACTCTTTATGAGCAAGCTACTCGTATTAGAAATTATTTCCAAACCTCAAATAGGAAAAAAAGGTAAAGGAGAAGAGCATATATTCCAGTTTAAACCTTACTACTTTAATATTAGCATTAGACTCCACAAAATCGATGGTGTTTTCTTTCATTAACAAAGAAAATTTCACTGAAACAATCAATAGTGAACCTAATATTTTTCTTCTAATAATTGCCTTGGGAGGTGGCAGGGAAGAAAGAATGTGAATGGAAGTTTATTGATATTCAAAACAGGTTCTGTAATTAGGAACAGTTTAAGTGTTGCAAGTTTTGGTATGGTATGTGATACAGTAAACACGCGAGTCTATAAACACCACCATCAAAAGCCTGTGGAAAAAGAAAACATCTTACTTACTAATGCTCAGCGTTCCTGTCAGCTGGCTGGCTTAGAATCCTTTCATTTGACACTACCTCGTGTGTCTGATTATATTCTTCTCATACTAAATGCATGAATCCTTTTTCTCAATCCAAAACCAAACCCCAAACAATCCTGTAGTTGCTCCACCCTTGAAATTACAGATTGTTGATGATTATCAAGTTCCACCTCTTTCTTTCCCTCCTTCCTTTCCACATTCAGTTCTCTCTTAGGACTGTCATTTCTCACCCAGTAATTATATTAATTGGAAGGTTTAACTTCAGCGCTTAAACAGTGTACAAGCTAGTTTCAACACATTCTTCAATTCTAATGGCAATAACAACAAAGGGTAAAAAAGACTTTGTACATTGCTCAACACACTCAAAGAGGCATGAATACATATGAATCTTTAATAAAGCCAGTACAATAGGGAACAGTACCACCATGCCCCTGTGACAAAAAGACATTGTTTGTTCATGGAGATTATGTACTAAATTCATCCCAGGTGCAACTCCATTAACTTCAAGGAAATACACAAAGGATAAATTTAACCCTTTATTATTAAAATGTGACGTATTTTGTAAAGATGCTGAAGTTTACAAATGCTGGGCTGATAGTTGTAAGCGCATATTTGGAATTGTTCTGTCAAGTTAATGTAAAATGTAAATTTGAATAAATATTAAAGGAAAAACTGGCATGCCAGTGAAATGTTTTGTAATTTAGAGTAGACAGAGAAGCCTATCAACTCCCATGTGCATACACTAATACCAGAAGTATTGGTTTGCATGGTTTCTCAACAGACTGATGCATAGTATCAATCTTTGCTCACACGGAGACAGCATGGAAGAGTGAATGAAACAACAGGCTTTTTTAACCAAATCAAGTCTGCATCAACAGAGCACATGTGAATAATCAGCCCTTCCATTTCCAGGAGTACAGTTCTAAAACAAACTTCCTGGAGAAAAAAATAATTGTCCCATATAAAATAAAACAAAAATAATTAGAGTCACTTCTTTTCAGGCTGCCCCAGAACTGTCATATGTGGGCTAAAATAATCGAGATCCATATGTCTAAGATACCTGCCTCTACAGAAAGAACTGACGGGAGGGAAGGGGAGAGTCAGTGTTACAGAGTCATGTATTTTATTGTTGTATAAAGTTCCTTGAGTCTAACATAATGGCAGAGATTGGTTCTTTATTTATTAGATTCATTTTCCCTTATATCCATTCCACATTGCGTCTTTTTCAGTCAAGCTCTGGCTATTTTCTTAGCTCCCCATGAGTGGACGGGCTGGGAGAGTAGAGAAGCTAAAACAGATGTGTATTTTAAAAAAAATAGCAAGAGTGACCTTTACTGCATTTAAACGGCTCGTTTTATATTCCAAGCTACCACAGTTTATTGTACTGGATCCTTACAGTAATCTGTACATGCTTATAAAATAATCCTGTAACTACCATTATCTACTCACTGTATACATTAGATAGAATGGGCAACTCAGATTGAGTGTGTTCATTTTCCTCCTTCTTTTTTTTTTTACAAGTTCTCAAGTCCAAACCCATCAGCATCTTGTTTTGCATGACACCCTGTATGTATCAAAACGCTATTGGCATACAGGTCACAGAAGCATATCAGAACACGGACATGTATGAGGGACATGTGGTAAGAGGAATTAGCTTTAATTATACTAGTTAGATTTTAAAAATGTTTTTCATGTTCACGCAGAGTGGGGGCTGGTGAATCTCAATGATGGCTCTTGAAAATCATGGGGGAAATATATTGTTGGCTTTTAGCCAATAATTTGCTCAATGTCCCATCCCCCCTTCAGTTGTACCTGCTACACTTAAGATCAATAAATCAAAAGCTGCTGGATATTTTTATGAGTATGTTGCTGGTTATCTTATGCTCTGATGTTGACTAGATTTCTGTTTGATCTTTTTTTTAAAAAGAGAAAAGAAAAAAGCAGGAAACATTTATTTTGAAGTCATGTTTTCTGGAAAAAGTAGATGGTAACAAGGCCTTGAGGGGAAACAAACGTTTTCTTGTGCTGTATAAAATCCAACAAAAGGCAAAAAAAAAAAATGTTGCAGGGGGAAAAACACCATTGATAAAATGACATTTTCTGCCCACAATGTCTCTACACATTCTACCCCTTTACCAAGTTTCAAAGGCCTAGTATTTTTTTTCCCCAACATTTCAGTGTAGCTGAAGCTGAAACTCACTTCTGTTTTTTTCCTTCCCACCTTCCATTTTCTGGATTTTCTACTTTATTAATAAAAATGTAACTCGAAAGCCATGTTTGGAATTTAGTTTAAGAGAGGTAAACTGAATATTAGCAACTAAATTGCAACCACAAACGGATAACAGACTGTATGTAAATAAATATGCAAATTAGAGAGTCATACATTCCCATTTTATGAGACACTCTCTCATCTGGCACTTAAATATCAGCAAGTTGAATTTCTATTTCAATTCTGAAGTAAAATTCTCTGTGCTACACCATAGAGCATATAATGGATTCCAGTGCAATTGCATGGGTACTGGATAACTTGACAAACTGAAACAGGAGAAAGAACTTTCTCACCCAACTGTTTTGTGCACTCTGCAATTGAAAAAAACATGTTTAATAACTAAGAATTCAAATTATAATCACTGTGCACCTTATAAAGTTATTTAATGGCTACAGATTTTGATGCATAAATGAGGCTTGGCTTTGCTATTGCCCATCATTTTAACACAAAGAAAAATATACAATTTTAACAGAACTATTTTGCAGCATTCAAATCCAAGAAAATACCTTACTCTCCCTTCTAGCTGAGTCACTATCTTAACCGTGAGTCAGAGCTCATTTTGGAAGCTCAAAAAAATCAATCAGCTTTCTCAAATTTCAAATTCACAGCGGATATTAAAGTCATTAAATAGCAATAGATACAAATAAAGATGGTTGTACTTCACTCCATCACCATGAAAAATCCATTTACTCCTACTTCCCATATGAAATGATACATCAGAAATATTCTGCAATAAGGAACTATTTGACAAAGATTCAGGTGTTACTGGGGCAAGTGGTATATTTGTACCTAGATTCTGCAGAGAGTTAAAATTAGATTAAAGCAGAGAGATGTACAATTACCTTACAATGGAACAAGAAAAAAATACCAGCAGGAAGGTCAAGGAGGCAAACAACATATCCAAGTCAATGACAGAATACTATTGTTAATGGTAATACTAGGATTAATTTTCCCTAATATATATATATATATAATTATAAAAATATGCTTCAAGATACTTTTCCCCTATATTTGAACAATCTGTGCAATTTTACACACACACACACACACACACACACACACACACACACACACACACACGTGTGTTATTACATAAACTGTTTAGGTTAATTTGCTGTGTACATTCTCTGCTTGGTATGTGGCATTTCCCCTTCATAGCAAGTCTCAGAAAAAAACAGTTTGTGAAGAGGAACAAAGTAATGGCCAATGTAAAAAACCAGATATAGATTTGCCTTACTTATGTAATTGACATAAACATGATACACCATTATGGAGAAAAAAGAAAACCATAATATTTAAACCTCAAAGAACAAGGAAGACAATTTTTTTTAAAGTAATCCCTTAAATGTATTATTATGAGATTCTACAAATACTGTAATCTTCTGGATAGAACAGATTTAAGGCTAAAATGGAACATCTAGTACTTTATATAACTTGTTTTTTTCCAGCTATCTAAATAATACATATTACTATTTTCATTATAACTATATTATATATTATAACTATTTATTATAACTATATTATAACTACTTTGCATCGGATTTATATAATAAGCCTGATTTTGCAGTCCTCACTCAGGCATTACTCCTTGAATGAGACTGTTCTACGTATAAGGATTACAGGGTTGGGTACACAGTACCTGATGAGTAACCAGTGTAACATATACACTTTCTGATCATTTAAATTTGTTTTGACATTTTATATTCTCCTGTTAGTTTCAAAATAAAGCCCAAGCATGTAAACATTACAGAGCATAAACATAAAACAAAGTGCCATGAACAACTGTGTCTTATTCAAATCTATTCAATTTAACATGTAATAACACCAAACCGTCTTTTTCATGGGTTTTTTCCATTGTGGACAGCTGAAACTATTTGGTCCATTCATGCTTAGGGATATTATATTCACCTCTAAGACCTATAAGTCTTATTATTATTCTGTATTAAACACAGAAAAATGATCTTCAATGCACAACATATGTGCAAATCAGTACAAAATGATGCCAAATCACATTTAAAAATGCACACATGAAAATGATACACTGTACTACCTACCCACAGGTTTATTTTCTAATCCGAAATATAACTGCTAAGATTTTTTGAAAGTAGCATGAGGTTACTATAGAGTCAACCTGAAAAACCAATGCTATCTGGCAATTTATTTTTAAAAACATTTTGTATGTGAAATCTGACACGGAAAAATCTATGTTATAAGAATGTTTCTAATAACTTAAAACCAGGTTATCAGATACAACTATTTTGTAAAAACAATTTGTAGCCGAGTTGGCAAATACATGCTCTACATTTCAGCTTCTGCAATGTGAAAAAGCTAGACGTGCATGGCTGAACCTTGAAAAGGTTTGGACAGGAATGCTGACAGGTCCTTGATTAACAGTGCAAAACACGTGCAAGTTGCATTTTTTTTTCCAAAAAACTGAAACAAAACAAAATATATTTTCACAATAATTCAGTGCCACTGACAAATGAAGTAAGTCGTCTATTTATATACAAATTTTGGACCCAATCCTGAAGTTTCTATTCCATCAAATCTCTCATTAACTTCAGCTTTGCTTGTGTAAGAATGGCAGGATGGGGTCCTTCACTGTCGTGTTTTCCACCATTCTTCAGTAGAATTAGTGAAGTGAGATTTATAAGCTCACAGGATCACTGTATGTTATGGAAATCTTTCTTTCTGATTTACAGGAAACACATCCATTGTGTCAATGTATTTCCAGCCTTATAAAAAGAAAGAGTGTACTTTTTTGCATATACTTCTGTATACAAAAAAGATTTATCAAATGGAAAGGTGAAGTTTAAACATTTACAATGGAGTTTAAACACCCTTCTCTACATAAGCTTCCTTTCTCCAGGAATGGAACACTAACAACAAAAATACAACAACAAATCTATGTAAGTTGGTCGTCTCAGTCCAGTTCCTAGAAAAAGCTGCCCATATTACCAATCTGCCATCACAATTGGCACCTTTGATGGTCATCAGGATTGAATGGGCATGGAAATTGAATTACATCACTGCACCCTATAGGTGGTCCCTAATAGATCAGCATAGAGGAGGTACTGGAAGCTTTCACTGCTGCCGTTCTTGATCTATCCATTCTGTGGCTAGGGCCCTTCAGAATCCAGCACTGTGAATATGATATTATTCAAGAGCCCAAAATATATTTTTAAAAAAAGAATCTCTTTTTGAAAACAGTAATTTAAAATAAACGTCTCGAACATTTGCAATAGGAACTCTCGTTGCAGGCTTCTCCTAATCTGATTTAAGCATGATTTTGTTTCCACTCAGGAAGCTTAAATTAATTTAGCTGTTCCTGAACAGCGTACAGAAAGATGAAGTATCTAGTTGCTCACGACTACATGCCTTAAGGTTCAACGGCCAGATCATAACATAGTCTAGTTAGACTGAAAATTTGTTTACTTAAGCTACCATTACACAAGGAATTTATACTATTATGTTATTGTCCATTACATTAAAAATTTTAAATTTGTTCATATTCCCTAGAAACTAAAGCTCAGAAGAATTCAGATCCTCATGCGTACTAAATTACCCAGCTGCTAGAAAATCCTTGGCATATTCCCCACACTGCAGTCTGACCAAAGCTTGCTCCTGATGCACCCCAACATTAAAAATCTAATGTTATCTGTTTTTCAAATGTACTTCGTTACCATCAATTCTCTTAGTGTGACTGTGTGAAAATCAGATTTTTTTCAGCGTAGGAGTGCTTGAACGTGGCTTTTTTTGTCAGAAAACTGGTGTGCTATCTACTCCTCTAGACAGAGGAGAATCTTTTGATCAAGGATATACAAAGATAACATATGGTAGAGAACAAAAATACGCTTAAAAATTCACAAAAACTGAAGGGAGCTGAATATTAGTTACTCTAAATACTAAACATGAGCTAAGAAAATACAACATAAATATACTCCACTATTGCACATAAATTTGTCTCAGTATGTATAAAACAAAGTAAACTATTTATTACATTTGGAAGGAGATAATGACAGGTTATCTAGAACTAACAACTGAATTATGTGGAGCTGAGTCTCCTTGGGAAACGACTTAACTTCAGAATTTTCCTCCCCCCGGCTGTCCTTTTCAAAAGCAAAGGTAAATAAATAAAAGAACCAAAAAAACCACAGCAAGCCAAATGCATTGCAAGGGGGAGTTCCAATAAATTTATATCAGCAAGAAATTTCATTCAGTAGCCCTTCTATGTGTTCTGCTCCCACTGAGTACCAATGAGGAGATATCCTACGTATAAACACACTGACATGGGCATACAGTTGTCTTTATGCAAGAGGGCACAAGGTAGCTGGGTAAGGGACTAGCTTGCATTTTTAAGAAGCGTAATTATCTGCACTGCCACCACTTTAAAACTAATCATCATTAGGGAATCCCAAGAACACTAAAATTTTAAGTTCAGTTGTTTTTTAGTCCTCACTGACTTGACAGTGTCATTTTAGTTGTTAGTCATACACTGATAAACTGCTGTCCACAGATGATAAAATTACAGAATATTTTCCTATTAAAACAAGAAATGAACACAAGTTCAGGAAGTATTCTAAGGTGAAGCTGGCTGCACTCCTAGAGACAAAACAAAAAAGTCACAGTAAAATCTAAAGTCTCCCTGTAAATTACACCTTAAAAAAACAGGAAAAGGTTCTATTACCTAATGTCTGAAAATTCATGAACAAATTAATGCATGGAAAATACTACTACAAGCGAGATGAACCAGAACTGCATATTATGTTTATTGCGTAGTAAACAGAATATCTATGTGATATTTTTCACACATATCTTTCTGATGGCTGTATTTTTAATGATCAAATAAGGTGAATATCATTTTTCATGTGGATAATCTAATTAGCAGAAAATATGCTCAACAAGACAGAACTATGCACCCTGTTTGCACAGAAGACATGCTACAACACTTTCTAGCACGATCCCTTAACATTTTATGATCTCTGATTAAGACAGCTATCCAAATTCTTTCACTTGAACTAATAACATCACATTCTTCAAACTTTCGGGCATCTTTTGAAAGAACAACTTTTGTTTGTGAGAGAAGCATTCGGAATTCATAAACTGCTAATCGCAGTGTGTGATTCCATCCCATGACAATCACATCGTTTTGGGGATTATTCGAGTAGCTATGACTGTAAATGCAATGTTTGTGGTGAGTCCAAGAGACAGACAAGATCAAAGGAACTATAAAAAGGCCTAGTCACACCAGGGTGACATTACACACTGTGCCTATGAAACTAGACTATTGCTTTCATGGCTCCGGCTTTCCCTCAATGTCTAAATTATGCCATGGCTGGTAACTCTTGAAGTAAACAGTTTTCCTCACAGGAATACAAGCCAGGATCATTTAGACCTTTGGTCAGGGTAAAGCAGTGTCAAGCTGCTTCACATCACAAAAGAACTATTTTAGTTCAAAGGCGAAGAGACACGCAAACCCGAAGTAAGAGAGAAATGTTACAGAGTCTCTTTCTTGAAGCATACAGTTTCAGTAGGATTTAAGGATCCTTTGCTCTCAGGACCACTTTTACCCAACAGCTGCCTATGTTGCCACAGAGCCCTTCTCTTCCAGGCAGCGCAGAGCAGGAGTGCATAATAGTTGACTACTACTAGTCAACGGACCACTCCCTATTCTCAGTCTAATATTAGTGCCAGCAGGTCGTGGCACAGACTGAAGCTTCTAATTGCTCTCTCTCCACTCCAATCTAGAAAGAAGCACTTCAGCTCCTTTCCCTAGCTATGGAAGGAGGTTACCATTGGCCACAGAGCCACACAAATAGGAAATAAAAGTTTGCTAACTGTACTGGCGGAAGGCTGACAGCAAATTGGTAAACACGGGCATAGGCAGTGAGGAGAACTCTCACTTCACATGGGCCATACAGAGCTCAAACTTATTTGGCACTGTATTTATAACTCGGGTATCCATACCATAAACAAAAGATTCAAAGTAAACAGGCCAACAGGAACTTCTGCTTGATTGTTTAAAAGAACTATTGTATTTTTACATTTCTAAGTGACTAGATCCTCACAGGTCCTCCTGGGACACAAAAAGAAAAAACCTAAAGGAAATGATTCACAGTTTCGCACAGAAAGACATTTAAGTATTTACCTTTTTTTCCAGTTGGGATCAGAGACGAATTATATCTCCTAGATGTTTCACTTATCTCATGCTAGATTGCTTTCTTTATTCTAACATACTATTCAAATAGAAATGGAACACAAAATCTGGGGGTAAAGTCATCTTTGCCATCAGAAAATGGACTAACTACATGCATATTTAAGATAAAACACCAAGGTTGCATTTCTAATACGAGCCAAATTCAGCAGTGACAAAATGGTGGTGTAATTTAGCAACAAAAAAGACAACTAGCAGAAGGGCATACAATAAAGCATCTCTCTCTCTTTTCTGACGCCCAGACATTTGTTGCTTTTCCTGCAACTCCATCCCGACAATGTGTAAATTACACTTGTACTGCACACCTTTAGCGCATGCTTACTCAGAGCTTGTTCTTTATTATTGTTTTAATTATCATAGCACCAAGGAGCCCCAATCACCACTTGCATCCATTCTTTTGACCAATTTACACCAATATAACCAAAACCACCACATATACCACTGATGAATTTGGGCCTACATCTTTATACAAAGTCCACTGACAACCAAGACCAAAAATAGCTACAAAGAGAAAATGTGCTTTATGATTCAGATTACAACAAAGTATAGAATATAGCAGGCAGATACATAGAACTCAAATGTTTAAACCCATTACGTAGTGCAAATGTGCAGCCTAGGTTCTTAAATCTAATTATTTACTGAACCCAGGGTCCGCACACATGTATTATCAAAGCATTGTAACAATGACTTCACAAACCCCACAGTACATATTCCCCCACAAAATGCAGTCATGGTATTCTGAACAAGTAAAGCCAGAAATTACTGAATGAAAAGTGTCTGGAGCCTTCTTAATCTGAGAAGAAAGCCAACTTTGCCTGGTACTCTTTCATTGTTCAACAAATTAAAAACATATTAAACAATATGCCATGGGATGCCACCCCATTTTTTAAAAGTACAAACAACACTGAAACTGATGACACTTGTATCTTGCTCCAGATAATAGCGAGTTCTACTGCACCGTGTGATAGGTCTACAGCAGAGAATCATGGGAACGAAGTTTCATTATTTCACGGTTTTCCACACCGCAAAGCAGTCATTTCTACTTCTGGGGCGAAATGTCTTTAACTTTTTATATTTTATTAATATAATAAATATTATATTTATTTATATTTTATTAACAGTCTGGAGATTAAAAAATAACTAAATTGAAAAACGAACATGCGAACTGATGAGAAGAATTTTTTAATGTACAGACAATTACCATAATTATTTTATGCCTCCTTTATCCAGTTTTCCCTAGTGTGTGTTATGGGGTAAGAGGCAGCTGTACCAAAAATATTTTGAGCAGACAAATTCTGCCAGTAAAACTGAAGTGCTAGATGCCTGCTAGCTGTTGCAAAGCCCTATTTCTGTTGTCCCTTCACTAATGACGAATGTTATTTGCTGTAGTGGCTCAACACCCAATAAAAAGCCAGACTTCTGGCTCTTTGCAGCTGACAGTCTGAAACGAGGATAAGACGCAGACAATGTATATTTACATTTATACGTAATTAGATTGGTCAGCAAGGTTAGGAGAATTCAAAAAGCAAACTTTAGAGAGCGTCTTCTGGTTCTCAGCTCAGGTACTATTGTCCAGTGAGCCCAATCCTCCTGACCTCTGCAATACTACACTGGAATTTGATTTACACGTGTACATTCCAGCTACCTGTTACCAGTCATTTCCCAAAGGGAGAGCTGACCTTGCTAAGAGTTTGAACCAGTTGCATAGAGAATTTAAACTTTCACTTAGACCTCAATGCTGCAGAGAGGACCATGTGGCCAGACCCCTGCAGACACACAGAGCCCACAGAACTAAATGAACAAAGCTCTGTCCGGTCACATGATACTCCCACACAGAGACAGTGTCCGTGCTGGAATTGTTATTTTGTTTTCCCGAAAGAGCAACAGCAAAAGCCATCATCTTATTTTTTATCATAACATCTGAACTCTCTTTGCATGAGATCGACAACGGGCACTAGTTACCTAAACAAACGAGAAGGTCAAGTCACGTGATTATTTTCTTAATCAGAACAAAGACGTGCACGGCTCCACTTCAGTATTAAAATACTGATTTGACTTTTCCTTCAAATGCACATCAGGAATTTCATTTCAATTTCCTAGCAGCCTAAATGGAGCACGAGGCAAGTAAAATGATGCATTTACTGTCAAACAAATGACCAATATCCTTTAAAATCAAACAAACATGTGACCTCAGTCCTCCCCATTTTTTTGGAAACACGTTATGAAATGGAACTATCTCGGATACACTGAAGACCGCTTCTGCCATTTGAGGGTGATCTGCCGCCAGCACTGCAGCTGCACAATATTCAACAACGATTACCAAAACAATGCATATATTGCAACTTGGGCTGGAGATTGGACTGTGAAGCCCAACCTCCTCCAGCTTTTCATGCCTTAGTGTGAGCCTTGGAAGACTGAATCGGTAGACCTGGGGCTCTGAGACTCTCTGTTATAGTTTTAAACTACACACTGTGGACATACTGTAAAGAGGCTTTTGAAAAACCCAGGCTTATTTAAAACCAGTAAACCCCCGATTCTCTAAAGAATCGCAAATTGAAAAATGGTAATCACCGCTGGGTGGGAGGGAG
>ML685776.1:8146315-8181544 GCA_007922175.1 Pelusios castaneus
GGGATTCAGCTGCTGCGCGCGCAGCTGCGTCCCCGCCGTGCATATATACATCTCTCGTTTAGGTATATAGATAGGCCCCATGGCTGGGGCATGCAGCAGCCAATCATCTGGCCAATCACCCTTTGCACAGCCAATGGCTAAGCAAAGAATGGAAGCCAGGGTGGGGGGCAATATGCCAAACATGCATTTTGAACTTCTCTCCTTCCCTCCTGTCCAGTCAAGGGCTTCCTCTAAAGGCAATTAGAGGTTAAACCTGCTTCCAGTGAATTGAGTAATTGCAAATAGCAATCTCCACTACAAAACCAGAACAGAAAGTTGAAGGGTTTTAAAAACTAGCCAGAATACTATCAACAAAGGTTTATAATGACTCAGAGGATATTGTCATAAATTAAATATAAGTGCCAGATTGACAGCCTTAAAGACAGTTTAACCCTCAGTAGAGCACAGGCAACCATAGTGTAAGGTAAGGGTGTCAAACTCATTTGCAATAGTAAGCCAGATTTGATTTAAATGTACTTCCAGTGGGCCATACATACCACAAATCGAAACACTTACGGCACTCTCACAGCATTGCAAAGTGCTGTGTATGCAAAACTGTGCTCTGCAATATCACTCCCTCACACTCTCTCTTTCTGTTAGGCAGAGAGTGTGGTTTCACAGAGCGCAGTCTCACATACCCAGTGCTCCGTGACATCACGAGACCTGACATTTTCGTGGCATTACGGAACACTGGGTACGCGAGACCACACTCTCTTTCTTAGGGAGACTGTGGTCCAAGGAGCGCAGTCATGGGCCAGATAGAAGAGATTCACAGGCCACATCTGGCCTACGGGCCACATGTTTGGCACCCCGGGTGTAAGGATATGTTACTGCCGACAGATCGATCTGGAAGTTGATTTAACAAAAACTACCTCCCCCAACATTGCAGCGCTGCATCGACGGGTACACATTTCCTGTTGGCACAGCATAATGGAGATGACATACAAAAAGAAATTTAGAAAGTCAACGTAAGTTACGCAAGCTATTCTGTGTAGCTTGCATAACTCCTGTGTCCCATTGGCTGCCACCAAATTTGCCTGTCAGTGTTGAGCAAGCCTAAGATATCTCCACACTACCTCAACCAACCCCTTTGCTCCTTGGCTTCTCTACAGACTGCCACCAAGGGCACCAATTACAAGTGATGATCTGAGAGATGTGGATGACTGTCCACAAAGTAAATTTCAACACAGGATACCAAAGACCAATAAAATGATAACTTTTGGTCTGTACAGAATTCAAACTAACAACCTAGAGATGGAAGGTTCCACATTATCTTTTAAACTAGTCCTCCTGGTTCATCTCTTTCATCCAGAAGAATTTTTAAATAACCCAAATACTACAGTAGAGCTTCACTTTGTATAAGTTTCTTTGTATCACTCTACCTGCTACTGAAACGCAGCCACCCCCATAAAACAATTCAGAACAGAAAGAGAAAAGAAGTTACAGAACAATTTTAAACTGGTATTTTAGTGGCTTGCCCAGTTATCTAGAGGTGCTCCGGTTCAAGTTGCAAAGTTAGGATCTTTTGCCTAAGGAAGAAAAGAGCGTAAGAGGCCTGAAAATCTTCCAATAAGCAGAAACTCCCATTTGCCCAAGACACAACACTGAAAACTCAGAAGACAGATGACATCACAAAGGATCCGGGAGGCAGATTAAAGGCAGAAACTGATGGGGATCCTAGGACTGTTTGGAGCGAGGAGAAAGAATAATCAGGAATTTTTCCCAAAATCATCGCTAATAAAAGAGTTACTGACAAACTTTTACTGTATGTCAACACAACAAAGCAGAACAAAGAAAAGATTCAAGAACATGTCTTCATGCGTCAATATCAAAAACAAGACTAAAATTTAGAAATACTGGTTCAGAGTCAAAGTTTTGCACAAGAGCATTTCCAGTGCTTAATTCTAAATATATTAGTATTCAAAACATGCTTCCCCTGCGCTCACGCACACACAAACACATGCAACTGTTCGTTCCCTAGGCAAAGGAAAATTTGAAATAACACACACCAAACAAACTAAAACATTAAATAGGGAGATGGGGATAGCCATGTGGAATTATAAACAGCCACAACAGCTTTCAACTTATAAGACAACTGAACTTGATATATTTTTATTTGTTTCAAGGCAGGTATTCTCATAAGGACTGCTAAAGCATACTCCTGGTAGTTCATACAGTTCAGGCATAACAAAAATCCCAGAGTTTTCACCCATTCCAAATGTAATCAGTTTTATCATTACAAATTAATTCAAACCTTGCACTTTTAAAGGGGAAAAAATAGGTTGGGCTTTTTTTTTTTTTTTTTAAATTACAAATGGTCTACAACCTGAGCTAGACAAAAAAGGCCAATTAGTTGAGCCTGAAATGTCTCTCAAAAGCTAGTCTGATCAAATTACCTTTGGCCAAATCAAAGGCAGAGGATCCATCAGAACCCTGCCTTGTTCCCTTTCAGCTCACCAGATAGGCTGCTGGAGATCCCAGGCTTCCAGGCTTTGGGGCAGCCCCACCATGGGGACTTCTTTGGTCTGTGGTTTCTGGGTAGCCTAGCCATGCTGCCTGCTCCAAGGCTAGAGATGAAGAATTTACCCACCTTGTGCAGTACTGATGGTTCAAGATGTGTCCCTCTATAGGTGCTCCTCTGTAGGTGTGCTTGCATCCCTGCACTACTGATCAGAGAACTTCGGTAGTAGGGTCCATTAGGCCTGTGCATGCACTGGCTCCCATCACACTGTGCCACACGCTAACACTCCTCAGTTCCTTCTCTACCGCAGAGTCATTGACAAGAACTCCAAAGCAGAGGGGAGGAGGGTAGGTTGTGGAGCACCCACTGAGACACACAAGGTGAGGAACTTCTTCTTTGAGTAGGGTACCTATGGGTGCTGTGCTCTAGGTGACTCTCAAGCAGTACTGACGGCCTGGACCTGCAGAGTTGGGTCCAGTACAGATGACATTACTGTAGTGCTGAAGAAAGCACTGGAAGCAGATTCCCCAGTGATCACAGTATGAACTGACACCCATGTTGCCAGCTTACAGATCTCTGAGACAGGGACATTTTTGAAGACGACAATGGAGGAGGAGCTGGAGCTTGTGGAGTATGTTTGAATAAAGCCTCGAGGGGTCATGCTGCAAGTTTAGTAACACTTTCTGATGCAATTCGAGACCCACTTGAAGAGCCTTTGAGCTGATATTTTTGAGTCCTTGGATCTTTGGAATGGAAAGGAAAAACTTAGAGGACTTTCTGAAGGCCTTTGTCCTGTCCAGGTAGAAAGCAGTCCTCTCCTGAAATCTAAGGTATGAAATATTGCTGTTGCTTGGATGAGGCTTGGGGTAGAAGACTGGAAGGTGAATCAACTGATTCATATGAAACAGAAGTTACCTTAGAAACGAATTCTGGATCAGTGTCTGGAAAAAATACCATGTAAGGGAGATGCACTATCATGGCTGCTATCTCTCCTATTCTCCTGGCCGAGGTAATTGCTATCAGAAAGACTATATGCACTGATAGGTACATTAGTGAGCAGGTGGCTCTGGGATCAAAGGGTGGCCTAATCTCTAGTCCTTTCAGCACCAGGGTTAGGTCCTACGTGGGAGCAGAAGTTGAGATTATGGGAAAAGGTTTACCGTCCCCTTGAGGAATCTCTTAGTGGTTTGCTGTGACAGCACTGAGTATCCCTCAACAGGTTAGTGGAAAGCTCTTAAGGCTGCTAGGTAGACCCTGAGAGACCTTAGAGATAGATCTGATTTCTTCAGGATCAATGCATTGTCTCGGATATGTGGAAGAGTCGTAGATGCTTAGGAGAGTTGCTGGACAGAGCACAAGTCTGAAACGTAAACCATTTCTGTAGGGAAGTGCATTAAGCAGAGGACTTTCGACTCCACAACAGAATCTCTTGGACCTCTCTTGAACACAAGCTGTCTAGATATTAGAACCAAGGAGGAATCACACCTTGAGGTGGAAAATCCCCAAGTTGGGATGTAGGGTACATTCTCTGTCCTGCAAGAGGAGATGCAGCTTGGCTGGGGTATGGACTGCCAAGCACAACACAAGCTTTGACAGGTCTGTCTCAGCCAAGTCAGAACAATCTCTTTTTATTTCCAGAAAGAGCTTTGCCAGTAAGGGAAACAAAGGAAAGGTGCAGAGAAGTTCCAGGGAATGAGGAAAGTACTGCCCAGGGAATGTCGATCCATCCCCACTCTGGAGCAGTAGCATGGACATTGCTTGTTCAGATGAGTGACAAACAGGTCTGTGGACAGAATCCCCCATCGTCTTATACATCATGAAGTATTGTCAGGTTTATCTCTCACTATTGTCATGTGGGAATTTGTGACTGAGATTGTCTGCTATTGAGTTTTGTGTGCCCAGGAGGTAAACTGCAGACAGTATGACATCATGGGAGATGTATCAGTTCCATAGCCTGATCACTTCTGTGCATAGTGAGGGCAAGCTGGCTCCCTTCTACAATTGATGTAGTACATACAGGCTGTTATGTCTTAGGATCTTCATGCATGATCCTGTGATCAACAGGCGGAAAAGGGCACAGGTGATCCTGACTGCTCTTAGCTCAAGGAGACTGATGTGCCAATGGGCCACCACTTGCCTTGTATTGCAAGACTGTTTAGATGTGCACTCCATCTTATGAATGATGTGCCAGTGATGAGGAGCAAGGATGAGTTCTGGGACAAGGGAAACCTTTTCAAACATTGGTTGGGTTCTTCCATCAGTCTAAGGAGTTTATGACCCTTGTGGGCAGCGACTTGATGAACCTCCTGGAGAGACTGGGCTCTGAAGATGCAATCATTGAGGTAAAGACACATCATTTTCTCTTGAGAATGTAAATGAGTGGCCAACACTGAGAGAATCTTGGAAAATACTCGAGGCCAACAATAACCCGAAGGGGAGCATTCTGTACTGGTCTAGCCCCAGAGTGAATCTGAGAAATCATCTGAGAGTCAGTAGGAGGGGGACATGAAAATACACATCCTGAAGGTTGAGGGCTGAAAAACAGTCTCCATATTCTAATGTTGGAATGATCATTGATAAGGTGACAATCTTGAATTTTTGAGTTTTGACAAACTTGTTGAGGTCCCTGAAGGCTAGTATGGGTATCCAAACTCCTTACTTTTGGAAATTACAAAATACCAAGAGTAGAACCCTTTGCTTTGGAGATGTTACTGTACTGGAGGAGACAATCTACTGTTTGTTGTCATGAGCAGGGTCCCTGAATAGGGACAAGGAAGGGTGTTGTCAAGAGAGCAGGGAGGTTAAATGGAAGGAGTACCCAATTTTAACAATCTCTAGAACCCATCAGTCTGATGTTATGTGTTCCCAGGGACTGCTGTATGCTGCCAGTTGGTGGGTAAATGGGTGTGAAGCATTGGTGATCTGCCTCAACCCACCCACCAAAACTGGTATTTCCACGAAGACGGCTGGGATGAAGGAGATTGTGGACAAGTAGTCTGTGGTTGGAGAATTTCCCCTTCTTTCTTTATGGCTTTGTGGTGCTGAGTTTGATATTGGAACATATATGATCTATGTTGGGATTGCAGACTAAATCATCTCTTTTGTCCCAAATTATAGACACCTAGTGAGAGTGTAGCCCTAGAATACTTCAGGTTATGAAGGGAGGCATCAGTTTTCTCCCCAAAGAGCTTTGTGCCCTAAAAGGGGAGGTCCTCAGCAGCAGACAGCATCTCTTTTGGGAAGCCTGGCAGATGGAGCTATGATGCTCACTGTATCAACAGTGACTTGGAGATGGACTTAGCTGATGTGTCAGCTGTGGCAAAGGCAGATTATAGCAATGTCTTCGCCATTAACTTGTCCTGCTTTATAATAGCCTTAAATTGGTCATGACGTGACCCTGGCACCCATTCAACAAAGTAATTCAATTTTGAATAGTTTATATAATCATATTTTGCCATGAGGACCTGGTAACTAGTGATATGGAATTGGAACATGGCTGAGGACTTCACCTTCTTATCAAAGAAGATATGGCTGTTTCCAATCCTTGTCGTAGAGCGTAGCTCTAAAGTGGTATTGTTGGTGGGAATTGATGGTTTCCACCAGGATGGACCTGGGTGGTGAATGGTAGAAGTGGAATTCAGATTCCTTTGCAGAGACATAATACTTCTTGTTCACATGCTGCAGGTCAATGCTGCTGACATCAGGGGTTTGCCAGATGGTTCTCACTGGGCCAAAGATGGCCTCATTAATAGGGAGGGTGATCTTTGAGGAGGAGGAAGCATGGAGGAGGTCAGGGATTCCACGATAGATATCTTTGATGTCTTCCAGTAGTATTTGGAGAGTGTCCACCACTCTCTTTGCCAGGTCCTAAAAGAGACAAAAGCGGGAAAGGCATGATGGCTTTTTCTGGAGATGTGAAAAATGAGATCCGTGGGGTTGCCTCTTCCTCAGCACCATCCTCCAGTTCCTTATATCCAGATATGTGGAGGTTCAAAAGATCTGGAAGCCACAGCTTAAAGGATGTGCCTCAAGGGATCCTGGACCAAGTTCAGAGCTTGAGATATATGTAAATGCTACCCACAGCTATCAATAAGACCACTGGGGTGCTGGCACAAATCCCAGAGGTGGTGCCCATTGATGGCCATAGCGTGATGCTATTAGTGGGTCCATCTACGGGTATGGGTCTTGTTGGTACTGAACACCATAGAGAGCCTGAGAAGAACGCTGTGATGTGCCTTTCCCTGGCTCACTGTCTGAACTCCCACTAGAGAAAGTATGGAGGCATAGCATGGCAGCAGTGACAATGTCTGTGCTGAGCGGAGACTCAGCATGGAAGTCCCACTACCAAGGAACGGGGACTCTGGTACATCCGGTATACTGAGGTCCCCAGAGTGGCAGAGTTCTACCAGTACCAACTGTTCTGGCATCAGTGGTGGTGCTGGGAGAGACAGAGACTTTGTACATGCCAGCCACTCTGTGGCTGGAGGTGTCAGTGATGGTACCAATGATGATCTGCATACCAGGAGTGCCTTTTAAACAGAGTCTCTTGTTGCTAATGACTTGGTGCCCATGCCCATTGGGTCCATGAGCATGTCAGTGGTACCACCTACAGACAGTTTTTGTGAACTATGAGTACTGGACTGTGAGGGTGTCGGTGCCAACAGTGCTGAAGACATCGAGCAAGATGAAGAGCACTTACGGATATCCTGGGGATCACTATGGGGACTTCCTGCTCTCTTCTTAGATGACTTAGCAGTCTGTTTCTTTGATCCACAGCCCTTAGATGAATTGTAGAAGGCTGTAGGGAAGACTCACATCTGGCCAGTGACTCATGGCGCAGGTCCTGCAAAGGTCTGAGAGCCACCTCAATGATCTTCTGCCTGTGCTCTTTGTCCTTAAAATGTATCCGGAATTTCTGGTAGAGATCACACTTTTGCTGGATGTGGCCCTTTCCAAGGCAGTGAATGCCCTGCAAGTGCTTGCCTGTAATCAAAATTTCCTTGTTGCAAGTGAGGCATTTCTTGAAGCCCAGTGAACTTGCCATATTCAGTTAGAGGAGAGAGGGGTGCCCCGGTAGGGAGAAAAACAAAACAAAAAAAACAAAACAAAATTGGGGTTTTTTTGGAAGAGGGGGGGTAAAATAAAAGAGGGTAGAGAACAACTATAACAAAACTATACTATGCTATCTATAGAAATGAGAGTAGAGGATTGCGAGTAGCTCTAGTTAAGGGCATTTGAGGAGGAACTGAGAAGAAGCATTAGCTCATGCATGCTGGCTAGACTCATGGCACAGCCCAAGGTGAGTCAGTGCATCTGTGGGTCAGACAGACACTACTACCAAAGGTCTCCTATCTTCAGCACAGGGACACAGATTGGGAAACTGATAGGGATGCAACTTGAAGAAGAAATCAGGCTTTCAAGCTCCATGTCTCCAAGGGAGTTCCACCATGCCAGGGATTCAAGACTCCCTGTTATGGAGCCAGGAAACCCTGGGGACCACCATCAAGGCCTCCAGGTTCCTGGCCAAGGAGACAAGAGCCTGACAGCCCCAGGGCTCTTGGAATCTGGGCTCCCAGATCTCCTGCAGGGAGTCTAGAAGCCCTGGGAACACCAGCTTAAGCTGGACACTCAGGTTTTCCAGGCTACCAACCGCATGAACTCCCAGGCTCTTAGGATCCACCATACAGACAGCCCCAGACTGCAGGGCTTCCAGACTCCTAGAGCAGCTGTCTCCTCAACTCCTGAGCAGAAAGCTTGGGAATCGGCTGATCATGGAACTTGAAAGCCTTGGGACAATTTACATGGCAGTGTTGCTCAGGAGACAGAATCTTGGATCCCTGGCAAATAATGAACAAAACTGACACTGTCCATTTCAACACTGTCAGGTTCACTACTATCAATTTCAGTCAGCATCTGCAAGCATATTTCGCTGTGGAAACACCATGTGTCATGCTTTCCAAATGAGATTTTTTTTGATTCCCAGTTTGTGATCATTTAAAAAATATATATATATTGTTTTGGTCCAATCAAAATTACCGGTAACTCAAATTCAAAATAACAATATTTCTTGTGAATCATAAAATCTTGTGTTTCAGACAGCTGCATTTAAACCCCATAAATAAGATAACATTTTTAAATGGCAAGAGAGATCACCAAGCGCCTGGTAAACAGATTACAAGTGTATTTGAATATTTGTCTATCCTTTCTTAATTGTTTGTTACCATACTTTTAAATCTCAGTGTTTGTCCCCCACCCCCAAACAAAAGCATGAACACCTTTTTATTTGGGAGGTTTTCACTGAGAAACTGGGAAATTTCAAACAAAATGGAAATTTTCTGTAAAATTTTTCATTTTAAAAAGGTCATTTTTGTTACAAATAGGTTTTTACCAGATATAATGAGTAATGATCAGTAACTAAGGAAAAGGAAAACAATGGGAGTTGAGGCTTCTCAAAATGAGCAAATCATTCCTGCCCTGTTAGGGTTCTGAAACATATACACTTTTAGCAGAAATATGTAAATCACAAGAATAAAAATCTTCTGATCTGGCAATGCCTCTAGGTTCTGCTACAATTTCTAAAAAATTGAAAACACTGAAATTATCTGGGGACAGATCCTCCGCTGGTATAAACTGCCATAATGCAACATCAGGCGAAGATCTGCCCCAAAGTCTGTGAAATCAAAACTAAAATGCTCGGGCACAGATTCTAATTGATTTGATAGACACATTAAATCAGGGGTTCTCAAAGCGCTCCCTGGTCCCAGTCCGTGGCTGGGAGGCAGGCTGTGGCCACCCACCTTCCTCCCTCCCTCCCTCGGCGCTGGGCTCTGTCCATCTGGGCAGCAGTGGCTGGGACCCTTGGCAAGGAGAGAGGGAGAGACGCTGGCCTGCCAAGAGAAGCCGGAAGAGGAGCTCAATGGAGAGAGCCAAGCCAGGGCCACGGCCAAACAAGCTACTGCCCAGGTGAGGGCCCGGCGGCAGTACCCCATCCCAGTCCCCGAGCGGGGCAGGACACCCTGCTGGGGGAGGGACCTGGACCAGAGCCAGCCCAGCGGAAGTGCTGCACTGGGGCCAGTTTGGGCTGAGCGGGGCCAGGCACTGTCCCCCATACACCCAGAGGAGCAGAGCGAGGGGGATCATATCTGCCTGGGGTCAGGCTTGTGTCCAACCTGCAGCATTGATGCTGAGGGAGAGAGCCTGGCCCAGTTCTATGGGGGGCCCTCTGGGCATTCATGGGCATCCTGCCCTTTAAAAAAAAAAAAAAAAAAAAAAAAACTTTTTTTTTTTTAAATTTTAAAAACTCTTTTTGATTCGAGGACCAAAAATATAATTTTTACAAACCTGAGGAGCCACCAGTCTATTTAATTTAAAATTAATGTAAATGTAATTATCTTAATTTTAATTAAGTTAAATTTAATTATCTATATTTTAATTAATTAGATGTTAATTAAATAGACTGGTGGCCCTTCAGGGTTGTAAAAATTATATTTGTGGCCCTCGAGCCAAAAGGGTTGGGAACCGATGGATGGATGTGACAGCAGAAAGATAATATTTTCTCTTCTACTCTTATGTCAGAGATGGAGGAATATTGGTACAGTAAACAAATCCTAAAATGTAACTGAGTTAGGGCAATGAATATTTCTATTCCTGAATGGTGCATCCTGGCTGAATTAAATTTGTTGTCAATGGAGTACAAGATATATAGACATATATACACACAGGGCATGAAAATGATCCTATGACAGACACAGACATTTAGGTTCTTGCAGTGATGAGCTGCCACCAAAGATTTTCTAGTTTGTTCAGACTCACTAAAAATATCATACTGTGCACCACCCTTTTTGGGCAGGGGATGTGGGGGGGGGGAGGGAGAGAAGAACCATATGCTGGACTACATAGTGGAACATGACTGCTAAAACACAGTAACAAAAATGTATTTAAAACCCTGCCTGAGAACATTTTCCCAAACAGAAAACTAATTGTAGTTTGGTCTGATTTAATTAAGTAAATCATGCCACACTTATCATAGCATTTTAATCATACAGCTGCAAGTCAGATGAAGAAAAAAAAATTAAAAACAAAAATTATCTTCTGTTGCCTTTACGTTATGACGCACACACAGCACATGTAATTGAATACTGCAAATTACTAGATTGTGGGACAAGTACTGTACCTAGATTAACTGGTAGCCTTTTTCACCTGTGTTTTAAATTGAACCACCAGATTCTCTCTCTCTCTCTCTCTCTCTCTCTCTCTCTCTCTCTCTCTCTCTCTCACACACACACACACACACACACACACACACACACACACAGAGCCCCTTTCAGAATTCTACAATCCCTCTTCGAAGACAGACAATGAGCTAGAACGGATCTTACCTTCAATTCTTTCAAAGGGATCCAGAGTATCCGATATCCTAAATTTAAAGAAATGAATCTACTGACCTATTAATTACTGAATACAATGCTTGGTCAGTGTTTCCAAGTTTGTGCTTAAGTGTTCACAATGTCTTGTAAACCTTTTCCATTTACAATAGCTGAAGCCAGGTCTCTCAGCCTTGCTAACCCATCTGTACTACACTGCACACACTTTCTGACTGAGGTCTGCGTCTTCACTTGCATCCACACTGCGAAGTGCCAGGGCTTGGATCCGAAATTCAGCAGGATATAGGCTCAGACCCACGCTCACTTCTTCCCACAAGAGAACTAGGACCCAGGTCTTGCATGCTTGCTGACCTGAGTCAGAAGGATGTGTGAGTGGTCGGAGGCGGGGCTTGGAGTATGCAGCGGTGTTCCCTGTAAGCTGTGCAGGTGTCCGGCCACACAGCGGCCGACGCACACCTGCGCAGGAACCCAAAGGGTCCACGCACTCTCCCGGACCCTTGGCCTGGGCCCCATCCAGCCGCGCTCCACTGCCACCAGGGCCATTCTTACGGGGGCGCCCGGCTCGGTAGGCTGTGCGGGCCGTCGCACCCACACAGGGAACACTGCTGGGGACGCGGACCCTGCCCGGCTGGAACACACAGTCTTCCAGTCGACTGGGAGCTGACCCAGGCAAGACATTTTTAAAACTCCCGCCCTGAGCATGCTCAGATCATGCTCAGGGCGGGATGCAGGAGCAGCAACCCATGGCACGGCTGCTCCGGCGCCCAGGTAAGGGGGGGGAAGGGGTTGGGCTGCGGCAGCTCCCATGGAAAGGTGCAGCAGGGGGGTCAGCCCAGGGAGCAGGGAGACGGCGGCAGGGTGGGGAGATTAGGGAACGTGTTGGGGTGACTCGGGGGAGCAGGGGGAGATGGCAGCAGGGTGGGGGTTAGGGAGAGTGTTGGGGTGACTCGGAGGAGTAGGGGGAGACAGCAGCAGGGCGGAGGGTTTAGGGAGAGTGTTGGGTGACTCACGGGAGCAGGCGGCAGGGCGGGGGGGATAGGGAGAGTGTGGGGGTGACTCGGGGAAGTGGGGGGAGATGGCGGCAGGGTAGGGGGGACTAGGGAAAGTGTTGGGGTGATTCGGGGGAAGATATCTTGTTTTCTATCCTGAGAGTTAAAGAACTGGAAGAGTAAAGAGATGATTTAAAAAAAAAAACCACATTGTACATTTTTCTGCTGCCTTCTGATGAGAGACAGGGGCATTTTATTTATTGGTATGTGTACATCTAGAAATGATGATGTTCCCTTTCTCAGCAAAATTCCCTGCTTCCCCTGCTCTTTTCACCTTAAACAGTATCTCAAATTGTCCTTTCCTAAAGAGCCTTGTGGATACTAACACATCTCACATACACCAACCTTGTCCCCTGACCTGCCTGGGGGGAGCAGGGCTTGCAGCACAGCAGGGAGGGCTTGTGCGACGGGGGGGAAGGGGAGGGTCGTCTCACATTTGTTTAGTAAATTAATAAAATGTCAGTATTTCAGTTTAACATTTTTATTTAAAACATTTTAACATTTTTACATTTAACATTTTGGCATTTTTATTAAAGTTTGAATTAAAACACAAGATCTGTGCATTTCTTTTAAATGGAGGTACTTAGGCATGCTGATGCTTCTGGCACCAAAAAACTGTTGCCCATCTGCCTCACAAATTGCTGCTCAGCCACTACCACAACGTGCTCAGCTGCACCATCAGCTCAGAGGGAACGTCGGTGTGCAGTGCTGATGTTCCTAGAGTGTACAGCTGTCATTGAGGAAAGGGGCTTAGCGTGCAGCATAGACATGCCCTCTATGGTTATGTCTATACTGCAATAAACAAACCCTACTAAAGTGAGTCTTGGGGTATGTCTATTCTGCAATATAAACCAAGGGTTAGTGGGACTTGCGTCAGCTGACCCTGGGCTTGACTGTTTACACTGTATTTTAATCCTATGTTAAGACTTTTCTAACCCGTGCTTGAACCTAGAGCTCTGGCATTCACAATGCAGTGGCTCATAGACTCTAAGGCAGGGGTTGGCAACCCCCAGCACGTGTGCCAGAGCTGGCACGCGGGGCCGCTCAGGCTCCCCTTCTGGCCCCGCAAACCGCGCGGCCAGCAGCTGCGGCCCACAGCTGACAGCCCCTGCTGGCCCTACCCCCTGCTGTACGGCAGAAGGGGAGGGAAGGGGAGCGGGTCACATCGCCCCAGCACACCCAGAGCCGCGCCGCTGCCAGCAGAGCAGAGCCGGCCCCGGCCATGGCTGGCAAGACGGCAGGTCGGCTCAGCCCACCTGGAGCCGCCGCTGCTGGCAGGCAGCCTCTGGTCCCTGGCCCCGGCTCCCACCGGCAGCAGCAGCTCCGGGTGAGCCGAGCTGACCCACCCTCTTGCCAGCTATGGCCGGGGCAACGCAACCCGCTCTGCTCCCCTCCCTTCGCCTCCTGCCGTCCAGCAGGGGGCGGGGCCAACAGGGGCTATCAGCCCTGCGCCGCCCCTGAGGACGGGAGCCAGCCCTGGGGCGCGGAACCAGAGACAGCTGATGCCAGGCCCCGCCCCCTTTTGGCCCTGCCCCCAGCACCTGCTAAGGGTGCAGTGAGCGGGGCTGGCACAGGGGCTGGCAAAGGTTGCTGGCCCCTGCTCTAAGGTCAGAAGGGATCAATATGATCATCTAGTCTGACCTCCCGCACAATGCAGGCTACAAAACCTCACCCACCCACTCCTGTAATAAACCTCTAACCTATGACTGAGTTATTAAAGTCCTCAGATCATGATTTAAATACTTTATAATACAGAGAATCGACCAGCAAGTGAGTCAGTGCACAGACCCATGTCGAAGTAACCATATCCCAGAGTCCCTAGAACCCTCTCCCTGAACTGTGGCCTCTCTAGCCCTTGGACCGTGTCCATGGTGCATTGAGGGAAAACTTTTCTGCCACCATGCATTTTGCCAGGAAGCAGCTCGCTTTACAAGTTTCTTGACTGGTTTGCTATCCATTGCAAACCCAGGAGGCTCTCTCGCAATGTGCCTGCAGATCGGTTAATACTGACTGAGCTGAATTGCTGCTATTCGCAAAGCAGGTGGGCTTCCATTTGTAGTAGAGTGGACTGCAGATTGTTAGAATACAGAGGGCTACAGAAGTTGCCCCATGGAATTACGGAATATTTCCAGCCGACTCCCAGGACCTGAGTCAAGCAGGATTGCATGTATACTGCAAAGTAATAGGGCTTGGACTATAGGACCCAGCTTAACTCAAGCTCACACTCACCAGCCCTGCGGGGAACTGGGACTTTAGGTCCAAGCCCTGGATTAGCACAACTCCAGCGTAGATGCAAGGGGTTTAGGCTTGAGCCTGGACTCTAGCATGGGCTTACAGTGCAGAGTAGACATTCCCTGAGGGCTCAGATCAACTGACTCAGGCTTACAGGGCTGAGGCTGTGGGACTAAAATCCTGCTTTACACACAGGCAAATTAGTGTTGTTATTATTGTTTAGTAGCAATCAGTGTGTCAATATCAAAATCAGAAACAGAACCCAGAAGTCCAGCCTTCTAGTCCCTGCTATAGCCACTAGACTACACTGTTACCTTCACCTGACTGTTAGAGTAGACATACGTTCTTTCAGTAAGGGTAGAATTTCACAACAACAGAGGGTTATGTAATAAAAGAGCTGTGGGGGTGGGGACCCTTAATTAAAAGTCATCATCTGTAAATTCCCAGAGCAGCAGCTATAAACACAAAAATAGCCCCCCAATCCAATTCCTCCCCACCACAATTAAAAGAGTGTCGTAGGATTTGAACAGCTTTTTTTCCTGTTCTCCGAAATCAGAGAGTGATGTCCTTGAAACAAATATTTTATGGCAGAAAAACAATTAAGAAAAAAGGGAAAAAGAATGATTTATGTAATTTAGATAGAACACTGACCACAAGTGACCTTCTAGGTACTGTCCAGCAAAGCCATGCACGGGATCCTGGTTGGATTCCTAACTCCAGGTTCCCCTGGCTGGCAGGGGGAGAGCACAATGTAGGCAGAATACCAAGCCTTGGGAGTTGACAGGAAGCAACCTGCACAGCTCTACAGTGACTTTTCAGATCCATGTAAGAGTGACAGTGAAGAAAGCAGGGAAATTCCACACAAAAGACTGTCCTAAGACAAGGAAGTCCAGTCTGTAGAAAGAAGGTCAGTATGACACAAAGCCTTAAGAATGATAAGACCATTACGAAAGGTACATCTGCAGTACACAAAGCACACCCTCCTTCCTGGGGGGGGGGGGGGGGGGGCCAGAGAAAGGAACCTGGAAAATGGTGGTTAGTATTCAACAGTTTGTGAGAAGGGAAAAAAAGTCACAGAAAGCAGGAAAGTAGGTTAACGAACCTGAGATTTCAAATGACAACACTATTTAGCTAACAAAAACCTTGGCAATGTCAGGTAAAGGAATCATTAGGAATAATTAGCTGATGTTTGTACAGCATTCTGAGGCTGAAAAGTGCTTGATAATAATAATTAAAATATATGCAAAGTATTTCTATTGTCATCATCATTACCAATTCAAGTAGACGTCATAGGGCTACTAACCCCTCATTTATTCCCCATACTCAGTAGTCTTTTCCCTCAAGGGATGAATAGGAAAATTGTTGTAGAAAACAGCAAAAGCCAGAGAAAGAGGCTGGTAACTTCAGAGAAAATACAAGGTATGTAAATGCCTTAAATTATGTAAATCTATAAATTAATGATGACAGAAACAGAATCCAAATGATTTTAATTTCCTCTGGCAGAGAAAGACTGTCCAGAGAATCTCTGCTCCCTATAGGCTGATTTTAGACAATTCATACCAGTGGCATAATGTATGTGCCATTTAGTTAGTTAGTTTGACTTTTAAGTGCAGTGAAGTTTGGAATACTAGTGCTAACACACCACTCTCTCTACTTACCTCAAAAATATTTTTCCAATTATGAAATTTATTTAAAAAAACATATTTAATCTAATTTATCCATGAAAAATTTAGGGTTCTGCTCACAGGGAAACTGCATGTCAGGCCAAAAAAGAGAGAAAAGAGACAGACAGACAGACAGCACACAGGCAGTTTCACAAGGCCATAAAAATAACAAATCTGCTCCTGACAGGCAACTCACTTCTTTCCAAGCATCTCATGTGTAAATAGGAAACCTGATCTTTCAGCAGAGATAGCCCAAAGCTCATAGCTAAGTCCTCCCACCACCACTACCACCAATTGAGAGATCAAGCAATGTAAAGGAGAATCTAAACTGGAAAATTTTCTAGTTTTTTTCTTTGTAAATAAAGTCATGAGACCATAAAGAAATGTGAATCACTAGGGTTGAAAGCCTGCCATTGATTTTTCCTAAAGATCACAAGTTATTACCAGCTCCCTCACAGCAATGGAGGCCTAGTCTCTGGGGTCCAGAAAGCCCATAGTCATAGGTGCCTTAACTTCTGTGAAGAATCCAAAATTAGTTTACAGCTGTAGAATGGAGTGCCATGTATGCAACTTCTGAGGGCAACAACCAACGATGCTATACACCATAGTGCCTAATTATCATTATTATTAGCTTCAATGAAACTGTGGGGTGCTCAGCACCTTTAGAAATTTTATATAGTTGATTAGCTATTGAGTTTGGTGCTTAACTTTAGGAATCTAAAGTTTTAAAATGTTGTCTCATCTGTGAGAGCCTCAGATTTCACATCTGGGAATAACAGAAGAACTGGTTAAGAGATTTCTGAAAAAAAAAATTGTTGGAAAATGCAGATTCATGAAAATTGAAACTGTTCACAAGTTAGTTTCAACAAAAATCCTGATCAGATTTTTTTTTTTGGAAAAACAAACAAAAAGTTTGACAATTTTGAAGCGCCCTGTTTGACATTTTAGAAAAAGTTTAGGTTTTTTGGTTTGAAATGACTTCGAGTTCAGAAATTTTAGTTAACTTATACTAAAAAGGGAAAGTGTTTAAAAGATCAAAACTGAACTAAAATTTCAAAGATCACTGAAAAAATACTTAGATCTGAAAGTTTTATCGGCTTGTTGGTTCACAGATTTTTATGAAGGACTGAGTTTCTTGGCTTTGAAGTTCTTGAGACCATTAATATTATTTTAATGTAGAGTTGTATTATTTAATTTCCTATCTTTTCTTTTCTAAAAGTAACATTTTTCTTAAAAAAGTAAACGATTTTTTATTTTACACTTCCCTGCATTTATTTTGCTCCCATTCAGTAAGTTCCCTATCTTCAAGCATCTAATGAAGTGGGATTTTCTCCCACAAAAGCTCATGCAATAAATAAATTTATTAGTCTTTAAAAGTGCCACCAGACTCCTTGTTTGTTTTGCTGAACTAGACTAACACGGCTACCCCTTCAGAAATTTTTTATTGACTTAAGTTCAAATCAGGTCAACAGACCATGAAAATGTAACTACAAATGTAACAATGCCTGTTAATGGTCTATGCTCTGAAAACCTATTAGCAATCGTATGTATTATGGATCAACAATATGGTATACATTAGTCATTTTGCATTTTACTCCGAATACAAACACAGAATATATGAAAGATTCTGTTTTGTAAATTACAGGAAAGGGAGAAAGGGGAATTAAAACCAGCAATATATCTGGCCCAAATTGGGAGCAAAAGCACTGTACCAGCCCATGAGATTTTATCATAAGTCTTGTGACACTTCATGTTTTCCTTGAAATCCCAGCTCCTGAAGTCATGTTAATGACTGAGGACAAAAGTTTGAAAACAAGAATCCTACAGGATCAAAACAAACCCCAAAACACCGCCTCCTCCTCAAAAACCCCAAACAAACAAACACTCCCCACAAAATAACCAACACAGAGATGGCAAATAAAAAGAACGAAAAGTATTGGTTTTGAAATCCTATCATTTTTGAGTGCTTATAGCTGGTTGAGTAAAGCTTTCAGGATCTGGCCCTTTCCTCCGCAGTTCCCTGAAGCATACTGTCCCCTATGATTCTGGTTGGAGGAATGGTCTCTTGAGAATGATCACCACTAGCACAAGCTACAGCATCCCTGATCCAGGAGCCATACTGGTTTGGCCCTGAATGACTCCAGGACCAGCAGGATGGAAAGGTGGCAGAAAGGAACCTATACCCTATCTATTGGTGGGCAAAGTGCTCTTCCCATGTACCTAGGATGACCTCAAAGCTTAAGTGTGGAGCAATGTTTGACTGCCCCAAGGAAGGGCTCATTCTGCTATGGTGGTCATCCCCAGCAGTCTTTTTGAGAAGCAAACAAGCTCCCACGGGAGCTCTGCCTATGCTCTTTCCTCAGTGTCATGTGAAGTTTGTGCTTGATGACCTGCAAGTAGTGTGGCAACAAGGTGGAAAGGAAATTATCTTATCATGGAAATCATGGGCAAGCTCCGCTCAAATATGTTCTTTATTATTATTAAGATTGTTCAACTTGGAAGTTTAGGGCTAAAGGCATGATCCATTGCGCCGAGCTCAAGATGTGTGTGCTCTTACCCAGGGTTAGCTGCTCTGGAGGAAAGTCAGATGGCGAGAGTAAAAAAAGGAAAGTTTCAGCCCAGAGAAGTAAGTATGTGGAGGCAGCAGTAGACTCAAGCAGGGGAGATGATAGTCAGCCAATCCTCCCCCAGGTCTCCAGTAATAAAAACTTTATGCATTTCTACAGAAGAACTTCAAAGGGGTAGCCGTGTTAGTCTATTGTAGAAAGACAACAGAGTCTTGTGGCACTTTTAAAGACTGTTAGTCTTTAAAAGTGCCACAAGACTCTGTTGTCTTTCTACAGAAGAACTGTTACAATTTCAGCGTTTAGAGCACAAATATGCCTTAAAACATAGCACTTCTATTTGGGATTTTTCTTGCATAACAATGGAATCTATAAAAATTTTCACTCTATAATTAAGAAATCAGTCAGCAATTTCAAAAATAAGAGAGCTTCTCTTAAGTTTGAGGGCTAGCTAGACTGTAACATTCATGGGGAAGAGACTCTTCTCTATACAACATCTGGCACAATGGGGCCATGATTCCTGATTGGCACTCTTAGGCGCTGCCATAATATAACTAATTAGAAATAATACTATTTCTTTTTAAAAGCTCATGCTTTTCCTTCCCTTGCAGGTTTTCCTTAGATCCTTTGGCATTCTGCTTTAGCTTAAACATTCTGATTTCTCAGACAAAGTCTCATACTTGTATTTTTCCTCTACAAACTGATTTCAACCCCAAATCTTCCCCCCTAAATACTGAAGGGCACATAGGTACAAAAAGTATTGTCTTCCTATAACAGACAGTGTGGCAATTTGGATGGTGTACATTCCTTCAGTTAATTGAGAATTACATTCGTGGCTTTCAAAGATTCAATATGAAAGTGGCCATACAAAAAACAGAAGTAAAAATACACAAGGAATACTGGTTTCAAACATGTAATTAATACATTCTGATCTATTGCAGAACTCATGATGTTAGTAAGCCAACTGTGGTTTTAACAGGAGTAAAGAAGTTTTTGGCACTACCAGCAACTGGAAACACTGAAGGGTGCATAATATTGGCCAAAGAGGTTTGTAGCTGAGATCAATATAAAGGCCTGTTTGAGCAGTCTTTCTGACATCAATGTCATGCGAGTAAGAATCCCAGAATTAGAATTCTTCTGAACATGAAGTAACAATTTCATTTAAAAAAAAAAAGGAAGAAAAATTCAGACCCATTTATAGGAGCCAGATTAATTCTTCAAAACACATTTTCCTTGATGCTGATGTACAAATGTTGCTCTACAGTGCTGTTTTCTGAGATTTTACACCAACATCAGTACATTTCCTTCTATTCATCTACCTAGATGCATTTATATTGAAAATGAGCTTATAAAATATTGATCCATATGACTTCATAAGCATTCTGATATACTTAAGGCATACTGAGGAGTTTTTAATAATGCATAATGGGTTACTCAGAGGAAAGCCAGCTAAACATTACGGGAAAACGTTTATTTACTGAAACATGACAACTTTGTAACAGCTTGTCTTTACCAATAGCTGAAGAGGATAGTCTCATTTTTCAGTGATCAAAACCAATCTTTTTTAAAAGGCCTGGATCTCCATAATCACCTTTATATGCAACCACACTGTAACTGGTTTAAACAAGGTGCAGAATCTGCTATCAGTTTTGAAATACAATATTTATGTCTCAATTATTGTTTGAATTCTGTTTTATTTGTGACATTGGCAGCCAGCTAATTCCCTAAAACCTGAGAAAAAATTGCACTGCATTCAGGTGCATAGATGGAAGTTGTAGAATCAAAAAGCACACTGTACAGTAGGTTGATTTCAACTAAAACGCTTTGGCGCAGCAAGCAGAATTCATAACAGTATGAATACAAAAATGTACTTGCATGTGGCACCAAGAAAGGCTCTGAAATCTTCAGCTTCTTAGAGTCAGTCTGACTGTTTCATTGGCAATCATACAATAGGCAAGGATTGTGAACATAAATTGTTGTCTATGCTGAAATGCTAGTGCTGTCTGGTCCAGATTTAAGAAGGCAGGCATGTTTGCTTCTCTAGATGCTAAGAAGGAATTTTCTTAATGGTTCTACTTTAAGTGGTCTTACGATGCACTGATGCACCAGTTCTTCTTGGCCCTGAAGTACATCCCTACTTTCCCAAAACTATTGTTTTGTTAATTCATTGGGCATAAGGCAAGTTCAGTATCTCGGAACACACTCCATTGTGCTAATTTACTACATCCAAATGTAATGTCAGAGGAAAGAATTTTAAAACTATTGGTAAGAGTATAATGTGAGAAGTTCCATAGAGATAGCTGTGTTAGTGTAGTTCAGCAAAACAAACAAGGAGTCCTGTGAAACTTTTAAAGACTAACAATTTTATTTATTGCATGAGCTTTCTGGGATTCCCCCACGAAAGCTCGAGCGATAAATACAATTGTTAGTCTTTAAAAGTGCCACAGGATTCCTTGCTTGTTTTAACATAATGTCTCACTTATCTCCATATAAAACATACCTCTATCACATCAGAAAGGAAGTATAATGCTGCATTATTTCACAGAGTTACTTCTTCATTACTTTGGTTCTATCTTCACCATTAACAAACTACTTCTAGAAGCTCCCCAACTGGTATGATCACACTAATAAGCATTGTTGTTTATAATCGTGAGTTTTCTAACTGTTCAATGATCACAGATCTGAATGTCGGTTGCATAAAGGCAGGGCAACTGAAACTGCACACTCACAATCAGGTTGTACAATTTGTTTTTAATGTCTTTCCCAATTAATTATATTAATAATGGGAACTTCCAGTTTAACAAGTCTGCTTTTTGATGTATGCTATGTTGTAAGTTAGTTAGTACTGAAGCAACTCAAGAGAACAATTTTAAAAAAAAATTAGTGTGATCACACAAGTGTCAAAATAATGATTTTTTAATCTAATTAAAATATACACGAGAGCACCAAATAAGCATAACTGATAATGAAGGTTTACAGTCAACTTGAGAGGTAGCAGGAACAGCCAAGCATTACCTCAGAGAGGTGTGGGGGGAGTAGGAGGTCAGAAGAGTTCAAACAGAAAAAATAAGAGAAACAAACAATCATGTTTGCTTGCTCTCTTTTTCCTTATCCCACTAGCTTCCAAGAGATACAGAGGTTTGGATGAGACCTGAGTTGTAAGTTTTAAGTAGTACAGTGGCCTGTTCATGATGCTAAGAAAAGAAAAGAAAAGAAAAGAAAAGAAAAGAAAATGCTGTTTTAGGTTGCATTAATAGAGGAGTAGCATGAAAGTCACAAGAGAGGTGATAGAACCTAACTACTTGTTGTCGGTTAGACCTCAACTGGAGTACTGTGTCCAATTTTGGTCAACAATGTCTAGAAAGGATGTAGAGAAACTGAAAAGGATCCAGAGGCAAGCGACAAAAATGATCAAAGGGATGGAATGCAAGCCATATGAGCAAAAGCTGAAGGAACTAGGTATGTTTAGTTTGGAAAAGAGGAGACTGTGGAGATTGATTGACAACAGTGTTCAAATACTTGCAAGGCTGCCATAAGAAAGGTGGAGAAAAGATGTTCTCTCTTGCCACAGAAGGCAGTACAAGAGGCAACAGGTCAAACTATAGCATAACAGATTTAATCTCAGGAAAACCTTCCTAACTGTAAGAACAGTAGGTAAGGAGGTTGTGGAAGCTCTTTAACTGGAGGTCTTCAAAAAGGAGGCCAGTAGCCACCTGTCTTAAATGGTTTCCACACAACAAATCCTGCATCTTGGCAATGGCTTAGATTAGATGACGCTTGAAGTCTCCATGATTGTAGTTTCAAATACAGAGAGCAAAAACTAAATTAAAAAAAAAAAGCAAACAAATTAGTGAAACTTTTCAAAAAGATTGAATTTAAGGCTTACAAAAAGAACTGGATCTTTTATCTACAGAACACTGATATCTACAAAGCAGGTGCTAACACTTAGCTCAACCCTGCAACAGAGAGTCATCTCTAGGTACCTTCATATCGATCCTGTGGTTGATCTTTGCTGAAACAGCCAACAAGGATTCCAAATAATACCATCTATGATTGTGACTTATTGTAATGCTAACTCCTGTCTACTAAGAAGCTGATGAAGACAAGTGACTTATTTTGCACAGATGAAGAGCCATCAGATGCAATTACTTTTGGCCATTAACAGTCCTGGCTATTTTCAAACCAAGAAGTGAAAGGCTTTTGTCCCATCATCTCCTTCAGAACTGCAAGCATATTTCAAAAATACCTAGACAGGGAGCAGGTCACATTCAAGAGAGTGGTTCTTTCTCCAGGGGGGTCTTCTGCCATCCTGAGGGAGCCATCACAGTTTACACCTTACCCCATCTTTTTCTCCATTGACAAAAGGTCCAATTTTAAGAAGATAACTGGAAAGACACTCTGGTATCTCAAGTGACTGACTGGGGTTGCTACTGAAGGATGCAAACCTTCTAGCAACTGGCTGTCGGAGAGTGAGAAAGAAACTAACTTGGGAATAGAACCTAAGTTTTTCATATTGCAGTACTGAGTGATGTTATAAAGCATGAGAAAGATCTCCTTTTACCTACCTGAAGACCCTCTTTGCTTTCCATCTTGGACCCTCCTAGCATACTTATGCTACAAAATTACAGATTCCCTGTAAAAATGTCACCAGCTTTTTCAGCAAGAGAGTAATTTTCAGATTAGTTTTATTTGCAGCATGGATCCACTTCTCTTTTGCATTCAAGCCACAGTTAAAATGTCCTTCCGTTCATGCTCATTCCTTATTGTTCTTTAGTATTTTCTGAGAACTCAAAAACATTTTACATGCCTAATAAAATAAGTGGGAGACACACATTGCCATTAACAGTACATCATCTAGATCAGACAGTACATGAGAAGTGTGGGTCAAAAACAGGACAGGAGATCAGAGAGAGGGAAAAGAGGAGAAAAGACAAGGGCTACAACAGTAACAGCAACTGGCTATTCAGTTGAGAAAGACACCTTGATGGTCCTATACATAAACAAACAAACAAACAAACAAACAAACAATTCCTTTATTCCTCCCTCTCTTCTTAAATGCAGACAGTAGAAGTGAGGGTCTAGGAGAGACATGAATCAGGCAAGAGAGATGATTTAACTATGTGGAATTATATGGCCTTCTGCTCTGTAGTATACGAGTACCTCCCAATCAATACTGGATTTTTCCTCCCTGATGTGACCCCTTTCTGACACACAGGATATTGAGACTAGACATCAAGATTGAAATAGAGAGTGGGAAGGAGGAAGGAAACCATGGAAGGACATCAGGTCAAAAACGCAGGCAGGGTATCTGTGATGTAGAAACCTGAACATAAGGACAAGACTACCGAACCTGACGAGCAGTGCAATGCAATGGATAGGCTTAAAGGTTAGATGTAGCGTTCTCCCCCAAATTACACACTACTGCTAACACTGGCTCAGCACAGTGAGAAAGCTGTGATTCAATGGTTGCAGACACACCAGCTTTCACTCCCCGAATATTGACTCTGGCTAACACAGGCAGAGCCCCACTGGTGGCCATAGCACATGCAGTAATGTAAATGCTGGGCTAGTGGCATTTTTACCACTATGTTTTCTGACAAGTTCATGTTGTCTAACTCTGTTGACCATTGTCATCTAATCACCTCTAATGTGTAGCATACTTCTGGTGCTAAATCAAAAAAAGAACAGCAGTAAGATAATGGGTGATTTCCAAATGTAATTTGATGTTGTGCCCAGCGTACAGTTGAAGTTACATTTCACCCCAGAGTTTTCATTAAGAAAATGATGCAAAAAACTCAGCACAACCTACCTGGCAGGAAAGACCCCACTACGCAACACCACAATGTTCATGATATACAAAGAGGACAGATTACAACAACAAACATACCCCCAGAATTCAGCAGCCAGCAAGTCTATGTTTCCCACAGAAAAAATGACCCAGTTATATAGCACATTAGATGGTGTGGGTGTGGGTAAAAGAGAGAGAAAAGGGCAGGGGAGGGATAAGCAATTGTGTGTAAAATGCTGCAAATAATTATGAAGAAAATAAGTTGATTTTTTTTTTAAGAGTGTAACAATATAATACTGGCAGAGCCCCTTCAACTAGTTCCACAAATAAAACTTTCTAACTGGGCTATGTTTTGGACCCAACAAAGAAAACATACATGAGAATGTTTTGTATCCCAGCTGCTTGCTCTGTCAGTCACATGCTTCATAAAAACTTCAAATACTTCTTGTCTTGTAACCATGCCTAATTTAATATGAAAGTCAGAACTTCAGCTCAAACCCTTAGGGGCACTCAGCTGGATGACTATTAAATCTTTGCCAATACTTTGGAAAGAGTCAGAGCTGTAACAAACCACCAAACGCTACTCCCATAGCCCTAATGAAGCCAAGATGGCAATAAATTCAATAAACTGGAGAAAAGCCATTTGCACTGTACTAGTTTATAGGATATGAAGGACATCCTTGTAAGGGCATCTTTAGCTTTGCGTAGTTTCTCTCCCCCACCACCTCATCGCTTAGCATTAACAACAAATACAACATAATTAAGCTGCCAAATTCTTCTTACCTGTAACTCGAAGCTACTTTACTTTTACATCCTACTTTGGAGCATTCAGCAGGCCAACAATAGGGCCAGTTGTAATACTCCCAGACAAGAACAGAAGCCTTCCCAATGGAATAGGCAGGCATCTGACCAAAAAAACAAAAAACGGTCAGTTTTCCTTTTTGCAATTCCTTTCCCCACTCAACTCCTCTTCTCTCTTTCTTAGCCAAGACACTGAATGGATCTGCAAGTGTTTGTGGATCTAACAGAAGTTTTTCATGCTCATGAAAGTTTAATTGTTTAGGTCAGTGGTTTTCAAACTTTTATTTGAGAACCCCTAAAAATTTCAAATGGAGGTGTGGATCCCTTTGGAAAGCTTAGATATTGTCTGCAGCCTCTTTTCCCTCCTCCCCAACCCCCACCCCTCCCCCAGGGTCAATGGACTAAAAGTTGAAAACCACCGGTTAGGTACTCTCTATTTTGTCATTGCCTTGTATTTTCCCCAAAATCTAGTGTATACGTAATCATAATAATCAACTCTGCCATAACTTTGCCCAATCTCTCCTAGCTTTCCAGTTTTCTGTGTTCCATGAATGTTTAACTACTTTTTTATTTAACCTGCAAGTGAACAATCATATTGCTAAGCCCATAATCAGGTTTTCGTAAACATTTCACAGACACACTCCTAGTGTTATGGGCAATTAAAACGTGGTGCAGAAAATAATTTCCAAAAGCAAGTCTTTTAATGGCAGACTCCATGAGCTAGTAACGTTCACTTTTTGTCACCACCACAAATACAGTATAACCTCCGTTTAGTCAAAAGATTTCAGGAATATTAAAAAATCTTCAGATAAATGGGTTTTCAAATGGTTGAGAGGAGCGGAGTTGGCACACTGCAGCGTGGAATTATGCAATCAAACACTGGTTGATTCATCATTTGGAAATAAATTATTTCACTTTGCACTGAAAAACAATTTGAATGCACTATTAAAATGACAGAATTTGGTACTACAATCAGGTAATGCTTTCCTGTACCCCAAACCACTTGTCAACTCGTTTGGCATTATGCAACAGCAAGAAGCAATGTTCTGGACTTCTACCGCCCTTTTAGTCCAGCAATCTTGGCACGCTTTATAAACACTCATTTAGCCTCACTAGGCTATTCTAAGGCTATGTCTACACTTACTAAAGTCAGTTCAAACTAGTTAATTCGAACTAACTAATTAGAACTAATTGTAGTTAGTTTGAATTAACTTAATTCGAACTAGCAAAATTTAGTTCAAACTAAGTAAGTGCCGTTCATGGCACTTGCTCAGTTCGAATTAGTGAATTGCACTGAGTTCAACGGGCCGGTTAGTTCGAACTAAGCAATTAGTTCAAACTAACATGGCCACGTAGGTTAATTCGAACAGCATACTCGAATTTAATTAGTTCGAATTAAGGAACCCCTTAATTCGATCTAATGAAAGCCTAGTGTAGCCATGACTTTGTGGAATGAGAGATGTACATGTCCTTGACTAGATCTGGCCCTAAGACTGTTTTGCCCAGCAATGTACGCAGATTTAGTAATTGGCTATGCAAAGATGTAGATCCGGGTAATCTTGCAAAATCATCAGCTGCAGAGAGTTCCTGAAGCTGGTTTAGACTGGCACAAAAAGAACCACCCAAAAGTAAAAACAAAACTAAGAAATTATTTTGAAAGCATAGGAGTGTGCCTATAAAAGCAGTGCCCCAAGAACAGCAAGGGCGGAGTCGACAGGAGTAGCACCCTGACAAGCCGTCGGATTGATCACCCGGAGGCAGCTCTTCGGTCCTAGAATCTTTGGACTGAAAGAAGGCAACCCTAGAATCGTTTGGGTTGGTAACCGTGCATGAAAACTGAAACCAGCCTGCACTGCTGACTGATGATAACCTGCGGGTGAAGTATCAAAACAAATAAGAAACCTGTAACCAGAATGCTATTGCAGCTGCTTCTGCTTATTGTTGGGTAAATATGTCTGCAAATAATACTAACTGTAGCTAAAAGTTACTAACGGAGCTATTTGTGGGAATAGGAGGAGGAATAGTTATAATTTTGCTTTAGCTTGTAGGATTTGGAATGCTGTGTGTATGTCTGCTGCGTTGTTTTAGGCAACTGAAAGATAATGATTTGTGTTAAAGTATTTAGTCAATAAAAGTTACATAAAATAGTGTACACCAAAATCAGTGGTCTCAGGCGTTCTCCTTGGGTCCCCACACACCACTCTTGCATCATAAAAGAACGGCAGGCTTAAGTTATTTCGAATTAAGCTTCCTTAATTCGAACTAACTTGCCAGTGTAGAAATAGCCTGAGGTAGTTAACTATTATCCCCATTTTAAAAAGGCATAAACTGAGGCACAAAAAAGCAAACTCTGCTCCCCCACCCTGCAAACACAGAGAGCCTGGCGTGGTTCTGCTACATGGGATACAGAGCAAAGGAGAACTTTATTCAACGGTCGCACAGTGAGCTTCCAGTACAGGTCTGTGGAGGCTCACTGTGCCACAATGCAAGAGAAAGATTTGAGGGGAGAAGGCAACATAACTACACAGATTCATCAACCATTTTCCCTGTTGAAGGAGTGGGACACATAAGCTAAAGCAGCAGCAACTCCACCCCCTCTGCAAAAAATGCATTTCAGTCTCCAGAGTACACCATCCCGTGGTTCACTGACTCAGGCAGCATGCTGGGATCACATTTGCCCACAATTACAAGGGAAATAACTGAATTTAGGATTCTCTGTCCTTTGTTTCAACCTTAGGTCATCCCTTTCTCCACAATAAAACTGAAGTAATAAATGCAAGAGGAGTACTCTGAAGCTGAATCCTTTTAGCACCATCACATCATTCAGGGCAAAACATGTCTCCACCATTTCTGTCTATCATGCTGTTTGCAGAAATGGCTATCTTGCTGGGATTTTATAAGGTGTTTTTTTAAATGAGGCCAGGTTGTTGGGTTAGCAACAGCCCCAACCTGCAAGACCAATAGACTGCTGTTCGTCTGATCCCTATATTTTAACTGTCTGGCCGTAGCAAGAATTAAAACTCAAACTGGCATAGCTCCTTGGTCATTGGAACGCACATTTCTTCACACAATGTAAAAGTGCAGTCACCAGAGAAGACAGCTTTTGATTACACAGCAAGAAAGTGGGGTGGGGCTTTAACAATAATCCTGCTGCTGTATTGCAATAACCCAGACGACATAATGTGTTTGACTTAAACCCAGGATAAAAAAAGATGACTGGTACCGCACCATATCTGTTCACCTGTGACTGAACTGAAATAAAGTAATACAAAAGGCAAATAAGCCACTCCACCCCCACCCAGTACAGCTAAAAATATGAACATACGTATAAAAATACACACCATACAAATAGTAATCCAATTTCTTTTAGCGCTGATTGAAGGGCTACTGTTAATGTGAGGAAATCAAGATTGACTTTTTAAAAATTTAAAAATAATTCTAAGAATGCTTCCTGTCTCAATGTTTTGGACAAGAGAAAATAAATGAAAAAACTTGCAGCCTATATGCCATCTAGGTCAGTTGTATTGCACAATCTCCCTTTTTAAAAACATACTTCAAACAAATTCCTATACAAGATGCTCACAGGCTCTGACTGAAAACAAGTGCAAGATATGAAAGATATCCTGGAAGAAGAAAAGGCTTGTTTTCAGCCTCTCTTTGTCCCTGACAAACTGGACAGGAAAGTAACAGAAAGTCTAATAGTCTGACCAATTACTTATGAATACTTTTAACTCTCTGATCATTTAAACCCTTTAAAAAAGGAATAACACGTGCCTCTGATATACTGTAACGCTGCAAGATTAACTGAGGAAGGAGCTGCATAAATCACAAGACATTGCATTACCAAAATTGCAACATGTATACTTCTATTTTATATATTTGTAAGACACAAGCTATTACTTGGGCAAAATATATTATTTCAATAGTGCAGGATTATTCAAAATTATCTATCCTTCCCTACCTCAGTTTTCCCTTATTTGGCATGTCATGTCTCTTCCTCTTCTATCTCCCTTCTACGCCTAGCCACAACTATTCTCATAGACACTAAGGTCAGAAGGGACCAGTACAATCATCTAGTCTGACCTCCTGCAAAATGCAGGCCCCAAGACCTCACCCACCCACTCCAGCTATAGGCCACCAACCTGTGTCTGTGTTATTTACCTCCTTAAATCATGATTTAAGGACTTTAAGATACAGAGAATTCACTGGTAGGGGAGCCATGCCCTGTGCTACAGAGGAAGGCCAAAAACCCCCAGCGACCAAGCCAATCAGCCCTGGGGGAAAATTCCTTCCCGACCCCAAATATGGCGACCAGTTAAACCCTGAGCATGTGGGCAAGTCTCAACAGCCAGTTACCCAAGAAACAATTCTCTGTAATAACTCAGAACCCTGAGTACTCTCCCCTCTTGGGCCACTTGTATATCCACCACCCATAGCCAAATATCAGTCAATTTCCAAAATAGGCTAATCATACTATTCACGTGAACTTAAATATTTCGACCTCTTTTCTCACTTCTTCTCATCTCCTTCACAAAGCCTGGTAGTTTTAATATTAAAACTATTTAAATTCCAACAAGTATTTAATACATTTTATCATGCAATATTCATTTCACTTTCTATTCCAAGCAATTAAAAGTCCTTTAAATACTTTGGACAAAATATAAATTATAACCTTACAAATATGCCTAAATACAACAGTCCAGCTTTGACCCTTATAAACAAAATTACCACTCAAACTCAATAAAGAAAATGTAAATATGTTTTATTATATCCTCACTGTAGCATAAGTATGGACCATTTCTCTCCCTGAAAGTCAGATTTCTCAATTATTGTGCTATACCATGTACATGTTATTATATAGTGCATTCTACTAAAGGACAGGATGGTCACAGGACTGGGAGCCACGGCATCTGATTTCTATTCCTAGCTTTGTAATAGACTCACTGTGTGACTTCGGGCAAATCACCTAATTGCTCTGTGCTTCAATTTCTCCAGCTATAAAGCTGAATTCATATAGGTCCGCTAATTCTCACTAAGAAAGTCAAAGGCCAATTATTATTTAAGGCAGTTATACTCAACCAATCAGAGAACAGAAACAATGGCATGTGACTTGGTTAACAGTGGTGCTCAAACAAATGAATAACAAATCACAGCTTCAAAGAAAAACTGCAGAATTGCCTCAGGGTTAAACAGGGACTATGGATTTTTCTCTTATTACAACAGGTGATTTGACCTCACCTTCCTCTATATGCTGTTCCCCAGAGTTTGAATCCTAACACCTATTCTGATTTGCTGTTACAGCCTGACCTGATCCTATGTCATACACTCCCCTGCATTTAATTTCCTCCCACTCTGTAAGTTTCCCATCTTCAAAGCGTCTGACGAAGTGGGATTTTCTCCCACGAAAGCTCATGCGAGAAATAAATTTGTTAGCCTTTAAAAGTGCCACAGGACTCCTTGTTTGTTTGTCATCAGTCCATCTAACTTAATAAAAATTGAAAAAAATGGTTAGGTTAGTTAAAATAATATATGTAATGAAATGTGATTTCACAGAAGCGGCTAAATTTATTAAGTAATTATTAGCTGCAAATTATTTACTAAGCTGTACTGAAAACTGTTCTGTAGGAGTGCATGGCTGTCCCTCTTTGTCATTCTCTGAAAGACGCCATGTTACCTCATTGTCACATCTATGAAAGCAAGCTCAAACGGGGAATTAGTTGTCTTGGGGCCCTGGCCTCCTCAGGACAAGGCTGGGCAATAAACAGATAGAGAGTCTCTGGCCCTCTTGCAGGGGAGAACTGCAAATTGACTTGGGGCTCAGGCCGGGCAGAGCACAAAACAGTGTGGGGGTTCTGGTTCTCAAGTGTGGCAGAGTTTACAGTCTAGGGGATCAGGCCCTCAGATAGCGAGGAGCACCAAACAAACAGTCTAGTGGCTACGGCTCCCAGATGTGACACAACAGCACCAAGCGGAAGGCTCTGCCCTCAGGCACAGCAGAGCAGTCAACAGTCTAGGCTCAGGACCTTAGGTGGGGCGGAGCATCAAACAGGGTTAAACAGTCTAACATCCTGGCTCCTGCAGACAGCACCAAACAGGGTTAAATAGTCTAGCACCCTGGCTCCTGCAGACAGTAGACCAATGCAATCCTCTTGGCCTAATGTGGGGGAGGCTGCCACCTGAGAGAGATGAGGAGGGTTGGCAGCAAGAAGCTGGGAAACCTGAGCTCCTGCCTACACTCCACCAGGTCCCAGCACAAACAGTTTCACCACTGGATCAGCAGGGATCCAGCTGCAACATGTTGACCTATATTCAGGCAGTAATGCAGCTGGACTTTAGTCAGTTGCCCCTGGGCTCCTACCTCTCCTCGAGGTATACCTAGCTCCAAGGGTTCCCCTCCATTGCTCCAGGGTGCACCACAAGTGATAGTTTCAGTAGCTTCTCGGTGTCTGGGGTGTCTAGCAGTTCTGATGAGTCAGGAAAGTCCTTGGAACAGCAGAGGTCCTCTTTGGACTCAATTCCCAGCAGCAGGTGAGAGATATCCTTCATCTCCAACAGCTATTTCCCAACTAAGTTACAAGGCCCAACCTTTATACTTCCGGTTCCTGGCCCGCCCCTCTACTTCCGGCAGGGTGGGTATGGTCTTCCCAGCTCCACTCACCAGTGGTGGAGGGGTCCCGCCCTAGCACTCTCTAAGGGAGGCCACGCCCTCTCATGACATGTTCATATTAAGCTCTCTGGGTGGTTGTGGAAAACTTGTAGTTAATTCCACTTTATTTCACATTCCCTAAACTAGCAGGGGATATGAAGAGGTGCTATGACAGAGGAAACAGACAACCTTAAGCGATCCAGGAGTAGAAATACACAAGTTCAGCAACTATGAAGGAGACATCAACAAAACAGAAGAAAAAGACATGCTTTTGTCATCCTACCCAATGTTTTTATTTGTGTTATGGGATAAAAGCATTTCACATCTCTCATCAGAGACATGTCCAGGTAATTAGGGGAAGCCAAATCCCATTTTTAATCCGAAAAATGGTGGCTTATGACCAGGGCCTTGAGGATCAATAATTAAGGACCTGGTTCAACAGAACCTTTAAATCTATAACTAACTTTAAGGAAGTGAGTAGCTCCATTGGCTTCCTCAGAAATCCAATAAAAAAGTAGAGAAATCTCTTTAATTTTAACAAAAACAAAAAGATATGCACGTATATTGCAAGATTGGTAGAGAGCTTATCATTTCTTTGAAAGCAAAAAGACACTCAAACATGGAAATTTTTAGAACAAGGTAGCTTGACTTCATTTACTTTTGCAAGACGGCTGAGAAAGCATGAGCAACAAGTTCATTGGCCTTCCAGACTCAGAACAAGGCCCATCTCTTTTCCCAGACATTTGCCTAAGTAGAGGGGAAGAAATTATTTTAATTTTTACGTCCACAATTGAAAGACATACCTCTGTACAAGTTTGAGTGCGTTTACCACATTTTGCATGTGTCCTGAGCAACATGAAAGGACACAGCTCATAAATAACTGTAATTATTTAAATAAAATTTAAAAAATCAATAATCAATTAAGACAATTTCCTTGCAAATTCAATGTTTTGTAAACTGGAATACAACTAAGTAAGAGATTTAAGAACATGTTATAAGGGACAGTGAGCACAAGTAATAACAAATTATTGTACCATTTTACCAAGAGGTACAATATTACATTTCCAGTGGTTTGCCCCATCAAAAGCAGACAGAACCAAAATAGTAATATTTTAGGTCCTGAACCTGTAAAAAGCTCAGTGAGGACATCAGGTTTGCATGGGAGGAGCTCAGTGCAGGACCAGGGCTTTGCATTACAGTCAAAAGTAAAAAAAAACAAAAATTGAATCCACATAAAGCAACTGTAAAATGCTCTGGTGACATCACTTATCTATAGTTCAAATAACTCACTGATGTCAAGAGAAACCCTTCCCTCTACAGAGGACCCTTCAGCTTCCCATACACAATGTTGAGATACCTGGTGGTTCAATTTAAAATGCAGGTACCTACCCTAGACACACAAAAATTGTGAGCCACTCATTTACACGTTGACACTGGATAATTGTGGCTGCAACTGGTGACTATCTGACCAGCTCTATAATCTGTATCAACAAAAGCAAAATTTACAGAAGCAAGTACATGAACAAACTACCAAGTTACAATTTGGGTACCTACATTTGAGTATTTGACCTTGTGTGTTTAATACACTAAAAAAGAACACTATTTTTATTTTCTCTTGCAATGAATTACTCTTCTTCTCCAGTAGATTTTTTTTACAATTTATATTTAGCCATCTTATTTTACCATGTTTGTTATCATTATCCATTTCATGTAACAATCAAAAGGCAAATTTAAGAACTTCCAAAAATCTTTTCAGTGTCTTTATTAAAAGCCTTGTATTTTGCCTTGTGCTCATATTTTTATTTAAAAGAATATCCATCCTTCTAAACTATTGCATGTATATTTTTACAATATGTGAACATAATATAAACAGATGAGAAACAGAGACCTAGGGCAACAGCTAAAAATAATCATAAAAATGTTAAGCCTATTTCTGACAATACATATTAAATGTAATACTAAAATAGAGCATAGTTTTGAGTCAGCAGACCATCAAGACTCCTTTGGAGTCATTACAGTCAATCACATCAACAAGAACTGAGGGACATTTAAATCAAGTGGATTATTCAACTGCCATGCACAAGACTGCATTCAAAAACCTCTTATGAAGTTTTGGGGGAAGAAAAATTATGGAATGTGAGAATGTAGCTCACCTCTTTTCTCAAATGCAACAAGTCTGTCATTCTGGTTTCTAAAATGCCCCAAAAGTAACAGCTTTCCTCAGACTCAAGGCTTGCTAAATTTCTACAAAGAATTAAATAAATTCTAGCAGGAAAGGAGACCCTGGAAAGGCATTGAACATAGTCAAATGCTTTTTCTTCTTTTAAATTTTGCATACAAATATAGTGTTTTTTCCACCTTTTCTTATTCTTCTTCCACATTTTGTTTTGGTTTGGTTTGGGTTTTTTTAAAAAGAATGAGGCTAGTATGGCAAGTTTGCCAAGCATCAAAAGATTCGTAAATGGAAACAGTAACAGACTTTAAGCTATAGTGACATTAGTGGATGCTACTAAAATAAACCATCATATTAATATCAGGATAATATGCACATATGCTAGCTCATTAAAATGCTTCCAATGAGAATTATTGCCAAATAAAGTGTTCTGCCACAAAAGTTCAACTAATTTCTTTTATAAATTAAATAAGCTCTAAAACTGCCTTTTCTCTTTACTACTCAAATCTTGTGTTTTACACTGTACAGGAGTGGGATGGCTGTTGGCACTGAACTGCTATAATTACCAGTGATGTAATTAGCTATAAACTATTTCAACACATGGCCTTGCTGGCCTGAGTTCTCCTAATTTAGAAATGGTCATCTTGAACTGGGGAGGGGAACTACTGCATCATGAGCACACTAGAAATCTGTTTTCAATACTCCAAAAATGTGGCCTGGTGGGACTGTTTACATCATCAATAATAAATATGTCTAGCAAAATTAGTGTGACACCTGACTTATTCTATGTGACCATTCTTAGATTTTGACAGCAATGAGCACAATTAACTCCCCCCGCCCGCCCCCCCGAATATATATTCTGATATCAACACTATTCTACATGAGGTACAAATGAGGTCAGAATCTCGCTCACTTTTTGTTATTGCTCCTAAATATTCTTCAAATTAAAAAAAAGAAAAAACACACACGGAGCCTCTTGCCCATTTTGACGCTATTGTAGTGACTGTAAAGAAGCAGAAGACTACTTTGATACTGTCTTTATTATAACTCAAAAAATTGTTATTTTTAAAACTAAATTTTAGAAATGAGTCCATTAAAATGGGTGTTTTTTTTTAGTGGGATAGGAAGTGCAATACAGAGAAATACAGAGATACATGAATGTTACAACTATGCTGTAAAAATTATACATACAAGCTACTTCACAGAATTCACTGCAACATAATTAATGAATAGGAGGTAGTGCAGAAATCTCAGAACTAAGTTATCTTTCTTCATTTGCCTAGGGAATGAATTATTGTACGTAATCAATGAAAATCTGCTAGTCTCTTCAGGATCCTGCAGGGGTTCCGTAACAATGGCAAAATTTGGTTGTTTCTTCTGATATACTGAGAACTCTGCAGAGTCCACTGTGTAAGTTCTTGACACCTT
>ML685776.1:8181554-8288786 GCA_007922175.1 Pelusios castaneus
TGTGTGTGTGTGTGTGTGTGTGTGTGTGTGTGTGTGTGTGTGTAACAGCACTGTATGGTGTGCAACTTCAGAGCAGAATTTCACCCTTAATTCTGAACTACTTAGTTTTGTGGATTCAAGTAAGATCCTTAACATTAAACAACTCATGAATAGAGATTTACATATACAGTATTTAGTATTAAGGATTTTATATATATTTCAATGTGTGTTGAAAGAGAAAAATACACATATATACATGTCATCTTAGGTAAATGCTTAAGTGATATTTTGCCTCTTGGAATATGTTTTTGTTTTATTTGAGAGGTTTTGTACTTTCCACTTAAAAATTAAAAACCACAACTCATATATTAAAACAGTTATGGGATCCATTTCTTCTCTTTCAGCCATTAACAACAAATGCAAAATTGAGTAAAGGATGAAAAAGCTCCAGTGGTTACCACAATCAGCACATCTTCTCTTTTTGCTTTTATTAGAAACTTAACCAACTGTTTCAACACAGTCAGTTTTGCTCAGATTATTATAAGTATCTGAAATGTTGCTGATCATTACACCTCCCTGGTGCAAAAAGAAAGTGAAAGATCAATTAAATAAAAACAAACAAAAAAAAGCAAATATAATATTTAATAATATTAGTAATATTTAGTAACCAGCAGGAATGGCTTTACACAGATTAAAACAAACATTTTAAAGAAAAAAGCGGAAAATATTCTGCAAAGGTTGAATTATCCTTCAGTTTCAACAAAAGAAAAACTAAAAATGCTATGAAAAAACAAGGGAAACAACTTAGGCAATCAGGATATTAAGCCTTCTATATATTGTAAATGTATAGGTTTCAGTGCCCTTCTGAAATAACTGCTTATTTACTCCATTTCAGCATAGTCATTCTACACAGGAGCTGTTCTCAGCTTTCACAAAGATGTTTACACACTTCATTTGCAATACTGAACTCCCACCACCAGGGCACCACTGATATTGAAATCTGAGGGTAACGTACATGCAGAATTTAACTAGCTTACTAATATAAAAGAATATTTATTCCTCTGAACTCCCCTGTAGATGTGGTTCACATGTATATTATGACTCTACTCGTATGACTTCAGTGCTCTTTTCTTCTCCAAACAGTCACAGCCCAGAACAATAATACTTACCAGCTTTTATTAGACTTTTCACATTCAAAGCACATTACAAATATTAACTAATTCTCACCTATTTTATCCCACCACTTTCCCACAAAAATATTGCTCTACTGGGTACATGCCTGGGCATATTCACACTACTAATCTACCGGAGCTGCTCCACAGCCCATTTACTGGAACAAGAGACAGCAAAACAGTGAGGCCTTGTACACACTACAAAGTTATTGCGTGATAACGCTCGTTATTGCGCGATAACAGGCACAGCGTCCACACACAAATCCATGTTGTTGCGCGGTAACAGCCGTCTTACCGCGCAACATGTAAACCATCAAAACGAGGGTGGTAGCGGCTACTGAGGAACAGCTATTCCGGGATAGTTCGTGTGTGTATGGTTGCCGCGCAATATGAAACCTCCGGAAATGTCCCAGAATTCCAATTCCATCCCTTCTGCACTTCCTTCTGTGCTCTGTGGCTGTGACGTGACTGTACCCGCCCTCCCATCATTCCTGAGAATTTTTGAATTCTTCACTCTTCCTGTTCGCTCAGCGTGGAGTGCAGCTGCAGCTGTCTTCTCCAAGAGCAATGGCGGCTCAACGCAGCAAACGTGCTCCAGTCTGGACCACAGCCGAGGTGCTTGATCTCACAGGCATCTGGGGAGAGTCTGCTGTGCAGGCACAGTTACGTGGCAGCCGGTGGAATTTTGATATTTTTGGCCAGATTTCTCGGGCCAAGGCAGGGAAGGGGTACGAGAGAGACACTCTTCAGTGCAGGTCGAAGGTGAAGGAGTTGCAGATTACGTACCACAGAACCAGAGAGGCAAACCGGTGCTCCAGCTCAGCGCCGGCTACATGCCGATTTTACAAGGAGCTGGAGGCAATCCTGAGCAGGGTATCCCACAACCACCCCAAAAGCTCCTGTGGACACGTCGGCATCCCCCACCCCATGAAAAGGATACCGGAGCAGACGGTGATGAGCAATTCGTCGACGAGGACCTGGAGGTGGAGGATGACCTGGAGGATGAAAGCGGTGCAGCCGACATAGGGAGCCAGGAGCTGTTCTCCACGCCACCCGACACATGCTGCCCAGATTCCTTCTCCATACTGTCTTCAGATGCAGCAGAGGGGAGCTCTGGTAAGTTTCATCAGAAGTGGCTTCTATGCTAGCTGGATAAGCTTTGCGGGCAAATGAAGAGCGGGCGGGAAATAGGCGTTTTGGGTTTCATCCTTTTTTTTTTTTTTTTTTTTGATGGGGGTTTTACCCTGCATTACATGAGCAGTGCATCAATGAATGCTGTAATTGTCAAGAAATCCTCACCGTTGAGCTCACTGAAGGTGTCCTCGATGTACTTCCACAGCCTCCTAGTTAAATTCGATGGGAGAGCAACTGTTTCCCCTCCCCCATAGAGGGATACTCTCCCTTGCCAGTTGAAAAGCACAGCAGCGGGAACCATGGCTGCGCACGAGCCTGCTGCGTACAGTCCTGGCTGAAAACCAGTGACATGCAGGATATGCATTCTGGCTGCAGAGGCACTCTATAAGCAGTGAGATATCGGCTTCCATGGCAGTGCCGTATGTGAACTAATCGCCCAAAGCACTGCAAATAGTTCACGGAGCTGTGTGTCTTGTCTCGGCAACCCGAACCTCCCTTTGCAAAAGCCCTTTCAGTCCCCGGCAATGCCCTGTCCCGTGGGCACTGAGGAATCTGGCGGCAGAGCATATTACCGGCTCCTTAACCAAAGTGAGAACAATAGCACCACTTATGATCTTTCATTTTTCCTTAGAAACGACCTTCGCTGGTCGGTGGTCTGCGCCAGCTGACAGGCTGAGACAGATAAGGAGGAGGCCTCGCAGGAGCAAGGAGGATATCTTCCAGGAGCTGATGCAGTCCAACGAGGCATCAGCAAGGGAGACTAGACAATGGAGGCAGGAGTGCCGGCAGGAGCACAAAGAAAACAATGTGAAGAGGCAGAAGCAGAAGGATGCCCTCAGAAGCATTCTACAGGAGCAGACCCAACTGCTGAAGACCATGGTTGGTCTGCAGACCCAGCTGCTCCAGGCTCGCCCCCCCAACAGCCACAGCAACACTTTCTGTCCCCCATGCCCCATTCTCCCTCAAAGCAGTTCTTTGAAGCCCAGGGACCCTCCTGGTACAATGTTACATCCACTCCTGCACCAAGCTATGGCATTGAGACACACCTACACGCATCTATAGCCCCTTTTGCAGGCATTGCTTACTGTAAATATTTAATGTTTTATAATAATAAAATTGAATCACTTGAACTGTGCACAGTGTCTTTATTGATACACAATAAGATTAGTTGTTGCGTGTTTAGTATTCACTCATTCAAGCATAGTACAGTACACGCCCACCAGCACCCCCCCCCCCCCAATCAGCACCCAGTAGTGCTTGGGAACACTACTGCACAGTGATGAAATGCGTCCTATGAGTCCCCATCACTAAAATGCACCCTAAATGCCTCCCTTATGCGGACGGCTCTCAGCTGTGCCCCCCTGATATTCCTAGTGGCTGGCTGCTGGAAGGCAAACTCTAGCCACTCAGCCTCCACGTCCCATGAAGGGGTAAATTTATCTCCCCTATTTTCACAGAGGTTATGCAGGACACAGCACGCTGCAATGACAGCTGGAATGTTGTCCTCATTCAAGTCTAGCCTCCTGTACAAACAGCGCCAACGGCCTTTTAAGCACCCAAAGGCGCACTCTATGGTCATTCGGCACCGGCTTACCCGGTAATTGAAGCGCTCTTGCTGGGATCCAAATTTCCAGTATAGGGCTTCATGAGCCAAGGCATCAGTGGGTAGGCTGGGTCTCCTATGTTGACTATGGGCATCTCCACATCCCCAACAGTAATTTTATCATCAGGGAAGAAGGTCCCTGCCTGCAACTTCTGGTACCGGCCCGTGTTCCGGAAAATGCGAGCATCATGCACCTTACCCGACCACCCCACATTTATGTCTGTGAAACGCCTCCTGTGATCCACGAGTGCCTGAAGCACCATGGAGAAGTAGCCCTTCCTATTAATATACTCAGTCGCAAGATGCTCCGGAGCGAGAATAGGGATGTGCGTGCCATCTATTGCTCCTCCACAGTTCGGGAATCCCATGGCCACGAATCCATCGATGATCTCCCACATGTTGCCCAACGTCACTGTCCTCCGGAGCAGAACACGATTAATGGCTCTGCACACTTGTGAAAGTGCTAACCCGACGGTCAACCTGCCGACTCCAAACTGATTCGCGACTGAGTGGTAGCAGTCTGGAGTCGCCATTTTCCACACCACGATTGCGACACGCCTCTCCACAGTGAGGGCAGCTCTCATTTTGGTGTCCTTGCATCGCAGGGCAGGGGCTAGCTCCTCACACAGTTCCATGAATGTGGCTTTCCGCATTCGAAAGTTCTGTAGCCACTGGTCATCATCCCACACCTGCAAAACGATGCGGCCCCACCACTCGGTGCTTGTTTCTCGGGACCAGAACCGGCGGTGCACTGTGTGCAGATGCTCTGTGAAGGAGCTCAGCAATGCGTTGCTGTTGTTCTGCATGGCAGTCACCAGCCCAGGGTCATCCAAATCCTGGTCTGATTCAGAGCTGAACGCATACTGTGCTACCAGCCCAGATGTATTCATTATGCTGAAGGCGACAGTCGAGATCAGACCTGGATCCATGTTGCTGCAAAAAGGACTTCCGGGAAGCAATGCGCTACTGTTGAAAATGGGTGTGAGTTGCTAGTAGCAACTCTCGTGATGCAAGGGGAACAGAATGCACCAGGGGAAACCAAGACTTTACCCATGGTGCTCAGCACTACTCTCCTTCTACCCAGGATTCTTAGCACCAAATCAGGATGGATGGAACTGTAGGATAGGTTCCCACAATTCAATTGGGTTTCTTGTGAAATCGTGAATTGCAGGGGGGGGCTCTGTTCCGTCACAAGCGGCAGAGTGTGGACGGGATACTGCGCTACAAAAACCACATGACTTTTAAAGCACAATGGGCTTGTTGCGCGATTATTCCTGTAGTGTGTACATGGCCTGAGATCTAATGAGGAGAGGTGAATGGTCTCAGAATGGGTAAGAAGAGGAAATCAGAGGCGCAAGGGGAGTGGGGGAGGAAGGAGGATTAAGAGGAAAGAGAAAGAAAAGGAGGAGGTCACAGGACCAAAGGAGAATGGCAATGGACTAGCATAGACAGAAAGAAGAAAAAGGAAAGGCAAAGAACTCAAGACAAGACATAAAAGGGCAGGAAAGAGGACTATAATGAAACAGATAAGATATAAAAAGTACCAAAGAACACCAAAAAGGAAGAGAAAGGAGAAGAGTGGAAAGAAATAAAGAGGACTAAAAGAAAACAAAATAAAGGCAGTGAAAATACTGCACTAATGGACAAGTATCTGACCAAAAGAGGAGAGCTAGAACGAGAAGGAAACAAAAAGACTGCAAGAGGCATGTGAAGAAATGAAATGCAAGGTTAGAATAGTAAAAGAGGGCAGGCTGGGACAAAAGGAATGTTTAATTACTACTCTGGGAGGTGGCGCTCACCTAGGGTAACTCATTATGATGCCTTAATCCATTGGGAGCTCCATGGTGGAAAGCAGCTCCGCAGTCCTAGAGGAGCTTCCCCACGGCTTTGCAGCCCATTTAAGTGCAGTTCGCACTACTTGTCACAACAGTCCATGACCAGCATTTGTTCCCTTCAAACATGATTTTCAAAATATTTATAGCCAGTGACTGAAAACTTTGCTCTTTAAAATGCAGCTTGGGGCCTAATTACTGCAACTCACTGCTGGTTTTCAACAACCTCTCCCCCAGAACTTTTCTTTTCTCTTTATTCCAGAAAGATCATACACATGAGCAGCTGCTTTGATTCTGTGGCGTTATACATGGGGTGGTAATCTTGTTTTAACTGCACTTGTGACACAGAACGAGCCAGAACCCAGAGCTGCTCTCTGATTTACTCCTAGCCCTTTCCTCCCTCTGCTTCCTCCATTCCAGGTTCACCACACCCCTTTTTCTACCAGCCTTCCCCCCACAACAAGCAATGAACTACTACACATGCTAGGAAACAGTACTTAAACTCATTTGAAACTATTTCTAATACAGATTGACCTTTCAATGTTGACACAACCGACAATCTAGTTTTAATGTAGTTTGGCCAAATTTCTTTGGAAATTATTTTAGCTGGAACGAAGTTTAAGCTTGGTTCCTTAACAAAGCATAGCTGGGACCAGCATCTCAAAGAGTCCCTTTTTGTCCCCTTTAAGTTTCCACGGCAAGATTCAACACTGGATCCACCACCCTTTTAGCTGAAGTATAGGCAGGACTCCACCGGTCATGCCTCTATTCCTGTACCCCATTGGAGGGTGATGTAAAGCACTCCTTTCCTTCTCTTGGAGCTGAATATGCTGAGTCAACAGCTCTGCTGCCCACCATAGGAGATGGGCCAAGAACCGTTAATAATTATGTGTATAAGAAGAGAGTGTACACATTTCCAATTACTTTTGTTTCAAATGCCAGTTCTCTTGTACCTACTTAGAATGATCATTCAAAAAATGAACAAGAGCAAAACTAGCAATTCTTTGGATTTTTTTTCCTCTAGTATTTTAGAGGGCTTTTTTTAAAAAAAATGTATACAGCACTTCTTGTATTTCTATGCACACAAGTTGTGTCGCTTAACTATACCTTAAAGCAGGATAAGGTTCCTTTTGTTAATGGAACTACACTGATACAGATGTGTTTATACTGACCGATAAAGCTTATTCCTGTACAGTTTCATTTATATCTGTGTCCAGGCTAGGATTTGTATCAGTTTTACTCTTTTGACTTAACAAATCTCTCATATCTTTAGTTAAAATAGTCACAGCAGCATAAAATCTGAGCACAGACTAGGTCTAATTATACCTGGAAAACATGGCTTTGCTCAAGTTAGCACTTTCACATCATGTTATATCATTCTTTAACTTCTTAAGCCTAAAAAAAAAAAGTCGCTGGTGCCACATAAGCCTCCATCATACCTTGAACAAAAATCATTCTAAGCATGCTCATTTTTACACACATGCACGCCCCTCATGTAAATGCACAACAGCATAAAGAGAAAATGAAATATTTTGTAGAATAGCCTAATAATATTTATATTTAGACTAGAAGCTTGTAAATTATAGGTTTTCAGACTAATCTATAAAAATGCATGCATTATTCCTTTACTATATAGTGTATCCCCAGTTACAAAGTACATTAACTTATTCATTTTTCTCCAATTCATTTCAAAATGACCAAATTGCATCCTTTAGTTCACCATAAAGCTGATATATCACAAATACACAACAATGTACTTTGCAGACATTTGTCAAATACCGCAATGCCCATACTAAGGCAACACACCCCAGTAGTTGGCAGCCATGCTATCAACAAGAATTTGGCTACAAAATCAGCAGTGATTCATACATTCTAGAAGCACTGTCAAAGCAGCGAAATAATACAGGTCTATTTTAGTCCTTTAAAGCTAAAAAGGATTTTAAAAAAAAAACATTTAAAAAAACCCAAAAAGCAGGCCGTAAATCCAAAATGAGGAAAAAGATTGGGCCGGCGGCGCGCCCCGATTCTGGTAACTCGTTTCTGAATTAATTTTTATTTATTATTGCTTTGTGTTCTAGACAGCAATTTGAAAAACAAAACAAGAAAGAACATCTATTGAATAGAAAAGTCAGCTTGTTACTTACCTTGCTGTGCTGTAAATTAAATGTTTAAAAGTATGGTGGCCTTACAGCAAAATTATTTACTCAAAATCACCAGGCTAAAAATCTGTGGAATTCATTTAGACTATACTAAGTAAAAAACAAACAAAAACAAAAACACCCTTTTGTAAAGACTTTTTAAGAGTGCAGTGCAGTCGTTTTCAGGAATCCCTCTCCATTACAAATGGATGACACTTTCAATCTACACATTAAAAAATGTGTCAGCAACACAGTCATAACATTTATATCTATTCATCTTGTATCTGTCTAATTGCTCACTGGCAACCATTACATCTTCTATTACCCTGTTCTCAAGAGAGAAAAACTATGTTTTTCAGTTAATTTGTTGTTTAACATTTTTTTTTTCCATTGGTGAATAATGGCATAGTAACTGTTGATAATCTTTCAACTACTATTGCGTTTTCTAAGTAGTGTTCTTATCTTCCTTCCTCAAAATGCCTTTGGATCTCTTTATTAAATATGAATGTAGTTTCTCTACATAGCAAAAACACAGAGAGACATTAAAACTTTACCTGTACATCATATTCTTTACTATGTAGTCAGTGTAGCAGAAGAATATATTTCTTTGAATATTTTAAAGCATGTCTCTTGAAAACATTTCAGGTGTGCTTTCCATCACATAACTGCACAGCATACCTTTTGGAAAGTCGCTTCATCCTGGCTTCTTTTCCTTTTGCTGTTTTTTCTGGCTCTCTGGTTTTCTTGAATCCATTTTGTGACCTGCAGTTCAAAATCATAGTGCTTTTTTAAGTGGAAGATGCGACCTGAGTGCAGCTACCCAGCATGAGTAAGAAACTATAAACAGATTCAAGATATATTTTTCCATTGCTTCAGTGGAAAGGGGAAAAAAAAACTACACCAAAACTTCTCCAGTCTAGAATGACCTGCTCTTAAGTCATCTAGTCAGTCACTTATGCATAATCAAAAGTGGGATTTTCCTTCACCTTATGCAGCATATTTTCCTTTTTGCTCTCTATTAAAACGAGCTTTGTTCAGCTTAAGTTTTTTTAGCAGAAAGAAAGCAAGGCTGATGCCAAGTGGAAAGTTACCATTGTATGCGCAAAAATCGTAGGGAAAGTTTCTGCTCTCTATTTCTTACAACTTAGCTTCAAGTAACAGATATATTTTCAGTCACCCACTCAACTGTTGTTCCTGAACAGCAGTACCTGTTTTAAATGATGAGATTATTTAATAAATAATAATACATATCAGATCTCTAAAAGCACATTTATATTGTTCTTTTATAAACATAAAATAATTATTTTTAAAGTAACAGAGGAAGAGGTGGGAAACCAGGCAGGAGGTAGTTTTGCAAGGACTGAGGGAGAAGGGGAAACTGCCAACAGGAATAATTAAACTGCAAAATGAAAGTTTTCTCCTCACCTCATCATTCACTTGCTTAACTAATGGACACTGGTCCCAAGTCTGACTCTCTTCCAGCAAGGGCTAAAAAGGAAAATAAAGTGCACGTTTATTCAGGTTTTCCAGCTTGCACCTTCCAAGTAAGACCCGATTTTTCCTCCCTCTCCCCTCCACATCTCAAAGACAGATGCACAGCCGCCTTGACTTGATACAAAAACTTTGATCTCTGAGATTTCTCCCTGCACAGCAAAGCCTGGGCGTTTCCTTCCAACCTAACTCTTACAGAAGCCTCCCTTTTCCTATCTTGTGGTTATGGGAGGGGACCAGGGGCTAAGACTGGGGGTTTACCTTGATTTGCACTCTGTTCTGAGACCCCAGTTCCCGTCAGCAGCTCCCCTATGCTCTCTGCTCGCTGCTTCCCATGGCACACGCGGCTGGGATTTATTTTGCTGCGACTGCTGTAGGTTTGCTGAACAGTCAGCACTGGCCGGTCTCCTGTTTTGTTTCGTACGGTCCCTCTGCGGTGCATCCCCGCGCTGAGGGAATGAGCCCTGCCCCTGCCGTGCCTCCCAGAGCAGAGCAGCTTCCAAAGACCTCCTTAGGAAATGAAACACCTAAGGGGCGCCCCTCCTCCTGCTGGGCTCCAGCCTCTGAGAACAGAGGCAGAGAGGAGGAGCCTGCCTTAAAGGTATAGAGACTGGACTGAAGACTACACTGTTCTGCCTGTCCAGCCACAATTTGGTTTTTGTTTTTCACCTATGTAAATCTTTCCTTTCATGAAGTATATAAACGGTTACATTCACTCTAGTCTTCTGTGCCTCTCCAGGATCTTTTGGATTCAAACTCCAGGATAAATATGTTAGAGATGGACATGTGGGGTGCAGATCTAAACTTCCTTAAAGTTATGTGGGGTGTTAGTATTGGGTGCTCTGGTTCAGCTTATTATAAAAACGAGCTGACATGATTTCTGGTTCCAGATCCAAGCTACCCCAGTATTCTGTAGTCTTCAGAATGGATGTTGAAATTCAGCCCATTAGAGCTAGAGAGAGTTCCAATTTGCCCAGACCCAAACCTGACCTACCTCAATGTTTCTAGGGGATGGGGCATCTATAGTGCTCCAGTTTGGCCTTTTCTCTATCCTATTCCAAAGAAAGGTTTTTAGGTTTTCTTCCTCCTCCTCTGTCCACCATAGGCCCCAATTACAACATTTGAGAAATACATTTTCTTTATCAAACATTAAAGTGTTCAAACATTGTTCGTATAGATAAGGAAACTTACTAAATGTGTTATCTCAAGTAACAGATAAGGACTCTATTAAGAATTTAAGGTATTTTTTCAATAGTAAATTTTTTTTTAACTTCAAAGAAATCCAAAATTATGTCTGATGAACTGCGTTGGAGACTCTGTAGTACATTTTAGAAGCAAGATCTGAGTTCCCTTTTTGCTTACCATCCTTCCATAATACTGTATTAGTCACATTATCACAGCACAGCAAATTCCTCATCTAGGTCCCTGTTCAGCAAACCATGTCTACCTCTTTAAAGGTCTCAAGTAGGTGGTTAAATTTAAACATGGAACTTAAGCATATGTTTAAATGCTTTGCTGAACTGGTCTAAATTCCACTCTGAATTCTGAATAAAGGCAAAATCAAGCAATATGGATCACAGAAAAGTTTAGCAATGAGCACTGAAAATTCATAAACTGGGATTTTGTTTATGCTTTCATAATTTTCAGTGTCAAATACAACATGCGCAACAGGGCTAATCTGTAAATCATATCTGGTTCAATTCAACAGATCTTGGAAAGGTATTTTCAATCTTTTAAAAATAATTTTTACTTAATGCTATGTATAATAATTCCTTGAAAGCTTGAAATAGAAATCTGTGCTTTTTAAAAGAAAAAGGAGCATCAAAGTATTTGTTTTAGCAAACCCTCCCACATATAGAATTAGATGGATTCTGCAGACAGATGTAAGTGAAGGCAGGTCAAATTAGTGCATACTAAATCTTGATAGTATCCCTTTAACTTTATCACTTTTCTTGGGGTGGGGGCAGGGGGAGTCTGTCCAACCCCTTCTTTATTGCCACAACATCCTTCTTTCAAGATCAAAAGCTTCAGATCAAAGCCAAGATCAAACTCCATGTTTTAAATAGAAGCAACTTTGCCATGAAGTATTACACAAAGAAGAACTTCTTAAAAGAGATATCACAGTGGAAAATCTTATTTCAGTCCTTTATTTCACACTCACAACAGGGCTCCTTAAAAAGTGCACTGAGGTAGCATTTCTATTTTGTAAAAATACAGCAGGTCTGCTGCTCTGAAAGCTGACAATTAACTCTTTTGCTTCCTGTGCTTTCAAATGGAGAAAAAATAGCAGACACTACTTCAAAAAGAGAACGATCAAAAATGTAAATAAAGGAAAATATATTCCTGGCACAAGGGCAACTACTTAAAAAAAACCCTAACAATATTAAATCAGTTTACGCGTTAGATTAGACCATTCCTTCCCACAGAGAAATTTGTGTCTCAGTGTCACAGGTATCAAGAAACTGAAGTTGCCCAAACATTTCCTCAATCATATTCTTCATGACATGAGAGAAGTTCTGAAGAAATGAATCTGCAGAGAAAACGACCTCCCAAATGTGTAGATTCTGGGGATCCACCATGAGGAAAAACCCTAGACATGGAAAGGCAGTATGCTTTAGCAAGCAGGGCTGTGCAGCCATTGAGGGGACTCAGCAGGAATTATTGTATTGTTTATTAATTTGTATTGTGCTAGCACCTAGAAGGTCTAATGAGAAGTTTGGGTCCCATTGTGCTTGACTCTGCACACAACAAACTCAAGTAGTCCCTATCCCAACAAACATGCAATCTAAGCATAGGGTAAGAGACAACATGTCAATACAACAAACAGGAGAACAAGCACACAAGGCAGTGGCATGCACAAGAATTTAAATCTGACCCCTTTTGGAGGGGTACATTCTGTGCTCCCCCACATTGAAGGAGCTTGTTCTTTCCCTCCCGCAATCCCGGGAGGAGATTAACCTCCTCCCCACACACACTACCCCAGCCCTGGCGGGAGTTCACTCTCCACGTCGACCCCAAAGGAACTTGCTGTCCATTTCCCCTCATGACCTCGGGGCTGGAGGAGTTCAGTGACCCCAGCGACTATGGGGAATGCATGGCCCATCTTGTCCCCCCTTGTGCACACCACTGGCACAAGGTAACTGTGAGACGATTATGATGAGTGTAATAAGCAGAGATCACAGCACGCCAGTGGTCTAGTCAACCACTAACTATACTTAATGGTGCTTCACACAGATTTAACTCCTGACCAGACTTGGAAATCCATAGATACAATGAAAGACAGTGCTGTGGAGAAAAACTTTCCCCCTGCTCTACTCCTTCATACCTCCACAATCCCATGCAACTCTAGTGAAGGACTTCCCACCCGCTCCGAAGAAGAGACGAATATTATTTTTATTGTGGTAGCACATAGGAGCGTCATGAACCTGGATCCCAGGGGTCGGCAACCCAAAAGATAAGAAGAGGCATTTAAAAAAATTCCTTCAATAATCAAATGTTTTGAGAGCCGCAATGGATGTAGCCTCCTGGTGTGGGAGCTGAGCCAGGATGCACGGGGTCCCCTAGTGATGCTGGGGAGCCTGGAGCCTGCCACAGGTAGCCTGCAGGGTTCCCCAGTGGCAGAATGGAGCCCTGAGCCAGGATCAGGCTGCCCACAGGGTAGCTGGGGGCCACAAGGGGGCAGCCAAACATCTGCATGTGGCTCTGGAGCCGCAGGTTGCAGACCCCTGAACTAGATTCTGTACAAACAGAGAACAAAAACCACAGTCCCTGCCCCAAAGACAGAGTGATTCTGCAGACTTCCACCTATTCTTTTACTGTGCCTCACAAAACCGACCTGAAAGATCTGAACCCCCTCCACCACCAAAATTAAGGGGACAATCCAGTCCTATATTCATTCTTCATTTGGGAGGAAATTCTCTTAAATCCCAAACAATTGGGAATTGACAGACTAGCCAAAGCAAATGAAAACCTTAGAGGCAGAAAGTACTAAGAACATCTTATCCACTGGGTCACAAGGCAATTTAATAATAGTTTCAAATGGAGAGTCTAGTGTTCCACTGGGCAATGGATTTAGGGGCTTTGAAACCATGTTGCTTTCAGAATCTGGGAGGCATGAATGAAGAAGCAGGCTAGTACTGGAAAGGACAAGATGCATGGTACCCTTAGGTTGAGACCTACATTTGCAAAGAACAATAGCTCAGGCTCTCATAAAAATCAAAAAGAAGGAAGTCTAGAGTATTTTATGCAAACCGTCTGGGGAGTTCTACTTTGACCTCACGCACCAAGCATACAAGGTTCTCTGAGTGCCCCTGTAAGCTTTGATGGTGTAAAGTTTTCTCTATTTGAGGAGATCAAGTAGGTCTTGAACATATCTCCAGATACGATTGTTCAAGTTCTACGCAGGAAGCCTTAGATATTATAAGTTTCTATGTACATCTGAGCCCTGCAAGAGACTCTCTGATGTTGCTGCTTCCACTTAGTGCCAGCATGATGTGAGCAGTATCCTTCCTTGTGCACATGCCTATGTATGGGTACCACTTTCAGTCCAGACTTGCTGTTCCTGAAAATCCTGCTTCCTGTGCACTCATCAGAGGAGAAAGACAACTCCAGACAATGTTGTGGATATATTTTCAAAACCTGATGAGCCTCCTACTGAGCGACTGTCCAAGACTAGATTCATGGCCTGATGTGGAAAAAATCCTGGGCTGTCTATGGGACAGATGAGAACTGTATCTGATGAGGTCTGTAAGAGTAATGTATACAATGCCTGAATTCCCTTCTCTCCCGTGCTTCATCGAAGTCTCTCACTACCAGAAGGCTAAGTATATAGACATATTGGAGTCTCACTGGAGTGGATGGATGGCAAAGGGATTCCTTGTTAACATGGTCTTCTCTTTATGTCATGAATGGAAAAGTATCAACTTCCAATTCAGGTGCATGGAAAAGATACCCGAGTCTGATCTATCCTATCAGAGGAAAACATGAAGGTCTACCACAGGTTGATCTGGTTTGTCTGAGATCGTGTCTCCTTCCCTGATAGGCAAGTAGGAGGAGGAATAGCTAGGCCTAGTCAACTAAATGAATCAGTACCCCTCTAGGATATGGGGACTCTCAGAATCCTTAGTATGTTCCAATACACATGGTGCCAATACACATGACCTGTATCTGGACAGAATGAGTTCTCTGGGTATGAAGCTCTGATGCAGCAACTTCAATAAGAGGCCTGGGCCCAGTTGCTGGAATCCCTTGCTAACTAGGTGTTACTCTTGGATTGAATGCAGGCCAAAGGAAGCTAGGTGCTGTCTGTCCACTGGATGTAGTATGACACACCCATACCCTTGCTTTCAATGGGTTTTCAGAGTCTGCTGAGGAAGCCTTTTGTAGCAGCATATCATCAGACCTGCAATCGCAATTGTAGGTATGAGAACCAACACTGAAAGCATGGTCCAACAGAACACCTGGTGGTTCTCACATATCATTTGTGCCAACCTCCACATTTGAGCCACAATAGTGTGCTTCTGTGTAGTCTAATTCTCTGAATGGGACAAACTGGGGTTTGGGATACTTCACCCTGAGCCTTAGGGATTGCCTCATCCTGGTATTGATGCAGATTGTTCTCTGGATACCCCGAGTGATGTCACAGATAGGTCAAAAGCCATATTAGGGAAAAATTCCCTTTTTGCTTGTAGTGGTGAGCTAGGACTAATGCTGAGTCTTTCCCACAACACACAGTAATGGTATCAGTCAAAATGGCAAGAAACAAATCTGAAAATATGGTCCTTCTGCTCTGATTAGGTGTTCTGGGTGTTTCGGAAGTTTTCCTCTGTGCCAATAGTTTTCAGCAGGGCCTGGAAGGCAGAGCTCATCACTGCCCTCCTCTGAAAGAATAAGATGGTTCCTAGGCTGAATATTGTGCTTTTTAATGTGACTCTATGTGGACATTAGGCCCAGAATTTCGGTGGGTCCTGCACTCCTCTGAGTTCTTACTGTCCAGAAGTAATTTGAATCCTGATATTGTGTAGCCCAGAGAACAAAAAACTAGCACTTTTGTCTAAAATGATCTGGGTTCTTATTAAAAATCTTTCTGACTCCATACACCATTGAGATCCTGGTAGGCAAAAAGCAGTTGCTCCCTGGTCAACGTTTTCTAGGACTTTCAAATCCCCCTGTTTCTTAGAACCTGCTGCAAAAACCGAGAACAACTCAACTTGCACAGAGTACCTGGACTGTGGATATGGGACAGTCCTGAAGCCATAACAGATCTGAAAGCTTGTCTACGAAAAGTCCTGTCATTCATCTTCCTCTTCAATGAAGGGATGGGACACAGAGTGGAGGAACATAAAGTGCTCTCCATCCCTTTCACTGTCTGCAAAGACGTCTACACATGCTATGCTAAGAGGTTCTTTTTGGCACAAGATAGGACCTAAAATCTTAAAGACCTCTTGAAGGAATCAAGATACATGGTGACAGGCCTGATAAAGAAACTTGGTCATGACAGACGTCTCCTTCCACAACTCATCTAGTCATGTGACCACAAAGGCCTATTGGCCCACATGTTAAGGGTAGCAAGTGGGGATTGGTAAAATCATTCATTCAAAATGAAAGATAACGAATAAAGTACAGGGTTCTAGAACACAGCTCTGTGCAAAACATCTGTTTTCTCTCTGGGCACCACAAAATGAGTTCTCTGGGCGGGAACTGCTAGCAGTCTTTTGGGGAGAATATCCATTTATACAGGAATCACTGTATGTGGAGATGTATTTAGCATTAGAAGAATTCCATGTTTTCTCTTATGAGCAGAAGTTGTCATCCTCTAGATCACCATCCTCACTATGGAGCACTATACAAAGTAGTGCCTAAGAAGAAATTTGGAGCTAAATCAAAAGTCTTGATGCTGGCTTCATCCAAATTGTTGGCCATGGGAACATGGAGGACTAATGTGAAGGCCAGTGCACTATACTCAGAAAGACTTCACTCTCAAGAAGCGGACACCATCCTTAGGAGAAGAACACTTCAGCTACATCATGATTTCTGAGGTATGTTGGCACCAAGTGTGAACCAAGCATCAGAGCTGACTTCAAGAACTTCAAGACAGCTCCTCCAGTGGCTAGACCATTAGAAGGGACTCTATCTCTGTTGAATACTGTGGCAGGTTATTTGGCCTCAATGCCAAGATTATCCTCAGCTGTTTCTGTTGGAAACTCTGAATGATTCAGCAAGAAACAGATCAATTGGTGGGTTTCTCGTTCATATTAAGTACAAGACACCCAAATGCATTTGCAGGTAGTCAGAACTCAACAGTTGGTCTTCCACCGGTGCACTGCACTGGGAGGGACAGGACAGTTAAAAAACTGGCTGGAACAAAATGAACTTCACCATAAGATACCGGGCACAAATATATTTGTGTGCGTGCATTCGATATCCTTTCCCTGTGACTTAATTCCTTCCACTTACAAAACCTCCAATATTGAAACATTTCCCTGGAAGTTAAACCCAGAAAAATAGACACAAACACACACTTTTTAAAAACCCTGGGTAATTGGGGATGTGTGCCACGAGCTTTGGAAAAGCTGTGTTTTTTTCTCCACAGCTACAACTCCCACCACCATCTCAGGCTCAACCTTCTATACTTCTGCACAAAAAATAGTCGGCATATTATTTTCTAAAGCGGCTCTTAACTTTTGATTATTTTATAAACTGAAAAAAGTGTCAAAGAGCTGGAAACACATAAAGGCCACTGCTATAATTATTCTAAAAGAAAAGTTGTTTGCTTTCAAGGTAACTCAGGAAATATTTAAGTCCTCTGTGAATTGTTTCAGTTGGCCAAGGAAAACAACAGACAGAGTAAGAATTAATTGGCTGCTAATCTCTTGGCTTTTCTTAGGATGTTTTTGCAAGCAATGGATTACAAACGATATTTAATGGTACACACTCCCAGTTGCGTCCATATTAGGAGAGCCTCAGCTCAAAATCTCTCTGCAAAAAAGGACTTGTCCTCCCTCTCTTTGCTATGTTTCCATCCCCTGCATCTGTAGGTGGGAGAGTGGGAGCTTGGGAATGTGAACTTGATCCAGCACTGATCAGCCAGGCAGCAAACTCTTATTGTTCTTTAGATACCAAACATAACTAGGGATAAGCCTAGTCATTCTGTGCATAACACAGCTTTTGTGCTCCACAGTGTGATTAACAGAAAAGGGAACCACAAAGAGCTATAGAGCTTTATTAAACTTCTCATAAATAACATTTTCTAATGCACAAACCTTAGGAATTCAATTCATATCTATATTAGAAATGTAAAATTTATTTAAAATAAACTTCCAAGTCAAGCCTTTTGCAATTACTTATTTGGGTTTATATACTTTTGTTCTCTGTTGTACATACATTATATTGCTGGAAAACTTAAAGGGAGAGACAAGAGCCTTTCTGCTTCTGATTTATGTTGGAGGGGTTGAACAACACTTGAAGTTTTTAGCTGGTCACTAAACTGAAGCTAGTGATATACAAAGGAGTTTCATTTAGCATTCATGGGATATGCATTTTTTGGCATAACTAATAATACTTTATACTTGTCTAGCACTTTATAATCAAGGATCTCAAAAGCACTTCCTATTAAGTATTCAATTCAGGCTCCTAAGGCCCTTGTAAGATATCATCACCATTTTACAAATACTGAAACTGAGGACCAAAGAAGTTACAGACAACAATTTCAAACATGGTGTCTAAAAGTGAACACCTAAATCTATATTAGGCACTTGATTTTCAGAGATGAAGTGAACTCATTTATTAAGCTATCTATATGAGGTTAGGTCCCTAACCTAAGCCACCATATTTGAACATTTAAGCCTAAGTGATTGCTTGGGTCACGTACGGAGTCTTTGATAGTACTATTACTTTGATCCTGATTCCCATACCTGTGTATTAACTAAAAGGCCTTTCTCCATAAATATTTTTCTATTATAAAATTACATGCAGCAATTATCAGAATACATGAGAGAATCACCATGGCAAATTGTTTGAAATTTCTCCAAAATTACACCAGATTTTTTTTTAAACTGTGCAAGATGTATTATAACATAGAGCTGAACAGTCTGATATTCAAGTTCGGGGCATTACTGATAACTGGTAATTTGTAATTATATCTACACTATTCAATATATCCATTTCAGGATCCTATCCTATCAGTATCTTAAGTACAATCTGTAGAAACATCTAAATGAAGTTCATAAAATTACACTGTATGTAAAGAACCATCCTTAATTCAGAGCAAGGGAAGTCTTACTTAAACAGTTAATATTGCAGTATTGTATACTTTATAGAATGATTACTTGCCAAACATAAAATAATATTGCCTGCATCAAATTCCTCATACAGTTACTTGACTTGAGTATTGTCTTCATAACTCTTTAAAGCAGGCCTCAACAAATCTGCTGGACACCTACAGGCCACCCCAAAAACTCAGGTGTCCCTAAAAATCTGGCAGAGAAGGAGCCCCCCACCGCTGCAAAGCCACTTCCCCCTCCCCCGCAGCTACCGGCTCTTTCAGCGGCACGGGAGGAAGAGGAAGAAACAGCGGCGCTCTTCCCTTCCAGTGCTGTCTCTTTCCCCTACCCCCGCCCCAACACCACCGAAAGAGCCACGGCAGTGCCTTTTTTTTTTTTTTGGCAGCGGAGGAGGAGAGGTTCTTTAGCGCACTACACTCACTGCCAAAAGAAACCCCGCTCCCCCACTACCAAAAAAAAGCCACTGCCAGCAGCTCTTTCAGCGGCACTGGAGGGGCTGGCAGGCAAGAGGGAGAGCATGACCCACGCCGCCGAAAGAGCCGCTGGCGCCTAGTATTTGCCAAGGCCTGCTTTAAAGGGCAACCTAATGTACCAATGTTAATAATATACAGAACGTTCTATTTGCACCATTTGTCTTGGTCGGTTTCTGTTTACAATTCATATGGATCTGTGCACCTTACAATACATTATAATTTTGTTTCACTGCATTTCTGTACATCACAAATCCCATCCTTCAAGTACTATTTAGACTGCTGAAAATGAGAGGGAGTGTTGACAGTACTACTAATTTCTGAAATGACAGACCACCAATGAATTTTATTCCCTAATATAACACTATCTCCTACAAATAACGTTTTTTTAAACTCCTAGGAAGTTCATTGACAAAATACTTTAACACAGTGATGAGATTGTCCGGGGAATGCCTCTTGCCGTTCCAAAACACTGAGTCCAGCTGCATTCAAATCTCTGGAAATGAAGATATACACAGACACCTCATCCCTGCAACACAACCCTAACTGTACTCTCTTTGAGCAATGCCCCAACATGCCATTAACAGACATAGTAGCCCTCTGCTTTTGCAGATGCTGCAGAACACTAAGGGAGTAGTGTTCACGAGCACTGTTGGACAAATTCGTAACATCTTCTCTTTGCTAAGGCAAAACTAGGATTTAGGTCAGGAGTAGTAGCAAATAGGCACTCTCAACACCTGGCCTATGCTCATGCTTAGTCTGCTCCATGCAAACCACCCCAAGGCTTGCTAAATGGTACAGCTCCTTCCCCAGGCTGCTGACAATCCCTGCGTCAAGACTGCTGCTCTCACCACTAGTGACACAACCTACAGAACTCAGCACTGACATGAGACATATTTGACGCCTCAAGGAACAGATGCATTTCTCCTTCTATCATAGAGACAGCTCTTCCAACCTGTTCTGACTAATCCCTCCAACTTTCAGTACAGCTCCATCTCACGTGAAGACAGGTGGAGTACATACAAATACATGCTGGAATTCAAATCTCTCAAACCCAACACAAACTATGGCACATTCTCGATGTTTCTTCATATCATATTGAACCTTTCCTAATAGCTATTGCCGGCTCCAGCGGGCAAAGTTAAATTTTCAAGGTGAAGGTGGCACTTAACTGTGTATTTCCTGGTTTTCAGAGACTTGGTTATAGCCGAACTCAATCTTCAGGAAGGGCAGGAAACACCTTTAATTGGGCACATTTATCTCTGCGTTAACTAAGTTTCTTGTTGGTAAATTTAGAGAGCATTCTGTAGAAACTTTAGGTATAGTAGAAAGCCAGTGGCTCTGCAGACTCTTCTGTTAAGGATCATGACTTGATCTTTAGCTTAGAAATAACAGCAGGGATATTTAGCAGAGTTTCATATTCCATCCAGAAAACAACAAAGCTGCTGTTTAAAACAGTTGTCCTGATGGAAAGAGAAAAAAGTATTGTGAATTGTGTGCCATCGAATTGGCAGACCAATAAGCAGCCACCAAAGAGTCTGTGGCATTTTCCTTCCAGCCATCACTATAAGGGATTGTTCTGAAAGTAACACCAACAATTATAGAAAAAGGTGGGAAGCAAAATGAAGCAAGAGAAATCTACAGTGCTTTTGATTGATGTGAAAACTGAGCTGCATATGTCTTCCTAATTATGATTTATTACTCAAGAATATCTAGCACTGCTAGCAAGTAGTCTCAATGCCAAGTGCAAGGCTCTATTTAGGCAAAACCTGTGGTAAAAATATTTACAAATCAAACCATGTCTAAATTACTATAGATTGTCTTTAAAGACCAAAGAGGTTTCAAAGAAACAAACAAAACAAAAACGAACAAAAACCAGATTCTGCTAAAATGATCGTGATTTACTATTATTTCTTCCTTTGAGAACAGCACATTGACCTCTTTCTGCTCCCATTCTTTCTCATCATTAACTTTTTTGATGATTTACCCCTTTTGCCTTCATCAATTTTCACGCGCTTGCAGGAGCTGGTTTCCACTTTGGTGAAAGAAGCTGGATTTTCTGTCATTCAGTGAATGGAATACCTTATTTATTAAGAGCTCAGTTCTGCAAGTTGAGCGTCTTGAATTCTCACTGAAGACAAGGAATCTGAAGATACTGAGTACCTCAGGAGATGTTAGTAGTTTGTATCACATAATATAATCTGAAGCTACTAATATGTTGTGTTAGGACTGATTTAGTAGGCCTCAAGAGAGTTGTATAGAGGATGTTCATATTTGGCAAAATTGTAGCCTGACTTGTGCGCTGGCACAGGACAATATGTGGACACAGACCACCCCCTAATGTCCTTGTGTTGGGTAGCAAGAAGCAGGCTCTGTAGAATTGTTATGTTCCCTTCCATATGGATACAAAATTCCACTCTCACTAGCCCCAGGGGACTGGGCAACAGAGCTACACCAGAGTGTCAGGAAGTGTGTACTGCTGTGTGGGGGACAGACCCAGAGTAGTTTAATTTCTCCTGTCAGCAGTAAAGAGCTCAAGAGGGAGTTTGTGACTCTTAACCCCAGGATGCTCCAATTGCTCACTACTTTGGCCACGTCATTCTTTCACAATCTGACTCATTCTGCTTTTAATTTTTATTTTGTCAGCACAGTATTAAAACCTTATATCTTAAAACACAGTACAATACTGTAAGTCATTCATAAGTCTGACCCTGCAATAAACTGAGCGCTCTTACAATTTTGAGTATTCCAAGTCTAGGTTCCCACTGCAATCCCAAAAAAGCCAGCAATGTTGCTGATCTTAAACAGATCTTAGTAGAGGATTAGATATCACCCAAGATCAAACATATTTATTAAGATTCAGTAAACATTTATTTAAAGAAACAAATAGAGAATACCCAAATTATCAAAATATTACACTCGTATGTAAAATCTAAATCTATATTGCAAATGTGGGGAAAAGTACCTTTCCAATAACATCTGGTACAGCCTCCAACTTCTAGTAGTCCAAGGGCAGTTTGTGTCCTACTGTTCATTCTGAATTAGTAAAGTATAAAACGGCTTCATCTCTCTTTCATGTGTGTGTTTATAATTTTTATAGTTAGTCTACCTGTTGCCAGTTTATTTGATTTTTTTTTCTTTTTAATCTTTTGTTGGTTTCCATTTAGGGAACCCACATCAGACACAGAATACAAAGAAGATTACAGAAAGATTTCACTATCCTAGGTAGTTTATCGCATTAGCCACTAAAATAGGTTTAAGATTTTTCCTCCAGGATTATCCAAATGTATTACCTGCAGGTCCTTGATATTCTATCGAGTTTGTTATTACACATCCAAGAAGCACCATCAGAGAACACTTCTCCCCAAGCGCCATTTAAAATTTTTATGCCAATGCCCAGCTTAAGAAACTGGACTGGTAGTTGTGAAAGTGGTGGAAAGGGATGAATGCTAGACTGTAGATGTGGCACTACTGAGGTGCCTTCATTCCACTGGAAGAATTAGCCTTTTGTATCCCTTACAATTCCCTGTCATGCAGCAGAGGACTGGGTATCTGTGTAGTGGAAGATCCCCTATTTCTGCCATTGGCTTACACCCAGCATACTAAAATCCTGTCCCTACACTCTTTGCATAGAACCACACAGATGTGCCATTCTATTAATGTAAAATATAGCTAGCAAAATTTGAATACTATTACATCTCCATTAGCATTACAACCATAATGAAATTTGAAGAAGAGCTCTGTTTAAGCTCAAAAGCTTGTTGCTTTCAGCAAAAAAAGTGGTCCAATAATACCTCAACTACATTGTCTTACCCATAGTAAAGTCATTCTGTGCTTCCTCCCATTTGTGTCTGATCTCACATGCACCTGCTGTGTAAATCAAGAGTAACTGCTCTGAAGTCAGGGGAGTCACTTTTGAAAAGAAGATTAGAATTTGGCCAACTGTCTCCAAAAACTTTGCTGTTTGCCAAGATGAACCTCCAAATCCATGTTTTGTAAAGACTAATCTTATAAGAGAGGATGTGATGTAATGGATGGCCCATCCTTTCTGATGTGAAGAATTCCACACAACAGCGTAACCATCTTGTGGCTACAAAACAACATAACGGAGTACATGTAATGAATGCACACATTTCTCCAACACCCACCCATTTTCTGAATAATTTTTTCCAGAAACATGCTATGGCTGTGTTAAATAAGGTCAAATGCATTATGTTGCTGAATATGCCATTTATCAGCTCAAGCATCAACAGCCTTCAGGATGTACTGCAGTTTCACCAGTGACTCACCACAGGATTGTAGCAGCTTTTCATCCTGTGTAAGGCTAATAATGACTTAACACCTGTAACTTTGGTTTATGAGTTAAGCTGACATGCAGTGGAATGAGCAGCACTCATCAGCTTTTAGAGTTGGAAAGCACCGGTTATATATACATCACGAAAGTACACTCAGCAACCCCCACCACTCCTGCCACTAGTGGGCTGCTCTCTAAAACGTATTTTCTTGTGTTTTATTTTGTCTCATTTTAAATGTCTCAGGTGATGAGGCTTCGTCACCTTCCTTAGGACCACAGTCAAAGGAGAGAGAGGGGGGTATTGTCAAGGAAGACTTCCCCATAGTTATTAATGCATTTTTTCTTTGTCATCTGATTATTCAACTTAGAATTTCTTATTTCTCCTTAAATAAGTAAATATTTAAAAATATGTTAGCTTTATCCACACTCAACACCTCTTAGCTGTTGTTGAGCCAACTAGTATATAAGATGGTCGTTACTTTGTGCATTGCTCCGAACTCCCTCCAGTTTGTATGCATTTTCTTCTAGCCCGTTAATAGTGAATTATTTCATACTGTAGGAAAAATGCCATTATTTACTAGATACTATGAGTGCATCTCTGACTTGTTCTTTCATGATAATTGAAGTGATCTGCCTTAGTGTCACATTATATTAAAACATCTCTTTCTGAGTTAAAATATGTAACCAATATGCTCTTTCATGACACATTTTCTATTAATGCTTGGACAGGATATATTAAAGTGGTGATGTTAATTCAAACAGATCTAGAGGGATATACTGCTAGTCTATCTCTTTAAAGTAAATAAGCTGTTTGGATTCAAACTGTGGAATAGGGAGGCAGATCACTCTTCTCAGCTCTTGCTTTCAGCTCCTGCTGCCTCCCTACTCCACAGTTTGAATCCAGACAGCTTATTTACTTAGAGAGAGAGAGGCTAGCAGTCCATCCCTCTAGATCTGTCTGAATTAACTTGCGGCCCACCCTTCTCTGTATCTATATATTTACAGCTAACATGCTACATTTTCCATTTCATTCATCTGACAAAGTGGGATTGTGCCCACGAAAGCACATGTAATAAATAAATTAATTAGTCTTTAAAAGTGCCACAGAATTTCTTGTTTGTTTTTGCACATACCCATTGCACTCCAAAGAGGTACGGTCAAGAAAATTCTTCCCCTAGCTGATATTCATTTATTTTTGGTCATTAAGGTCCCTGTTTTTTTCTACATGTTTTTGATTATTTCAGCAAGTATCTGGTTTTGTATCTGACTAGCTCTTGGACTGTCCATCTTGAGATAGAAATTGAAATGGATAATTACGGTTATTAGAGATCTGAGGACCAAACTTTATGAACCAGTTAAACAATCCAGGAAAAATATATTTTGTGAAATGACCCATTTATAAACTTCATAGATTTCCTGTTTCCTGACTGACGGGCACTTAGGACAGTTAGTACTTAACAATCAATTACTAACAAACAGACCAAATCCAAATCTCTTTAGAAAAAAATTCTCTCTCTTAGACCTCTAGAAGATAGTTATTTGTTTATCTAAGTTTTGCATTGTGTATAGACAGGCATTCAGCAGAGAAGTAACTCCTTCTGAGGCAGTGTTTCCACCAAATCTCTAACTTAATCCTTGGTATTGTCAAGTCTTATCGCAAAGATTTCTAACTGAATGTGATATTTGTAAGTATTTGATGGGGAAGGCAAAAAATCCTCTGCATTTATACAAGTTAATTCCAGTTGCAGGTTTTGGCAATATGGACTTTTACTTATTAAACAAATCTTATACAACCCCATTAGCATAGGGTGTTTTGATTTGTTTGGTTTTTTTCATTCCATGAAGGTGAATAGTGATTCTTTTAGGTTAATTTTAAATCTTGTAGTGAGTAGTGGTCACAAGAATAACATCCCGTTGCTTTAATGCTCAAACTTGCTACATAACTCATCTCAAACTACCTTTTGGCTTTAACAGAATACAGAGACTTGTGCATGCACTTTCAAATTACAGCAGAGTATACAATTAGTTGATATTTTGAGACATCTGAAAAAAAAACCCTTAACTGCTACTGCTCTCAAGAACGATTGTCACGTTATATTAAAATTATCCTTAAAATACTCTTAATGTATTTAAGTTCGAATAGGTCAATACAATAAATTGGTTGACTCTCTTATACCAATGATGAGACAAACCCTTAAAAAGTGGAGTTACCATGTGGGTTTGCAGGTGGAACTAAGAATAAGTGAAAGATACAACACAGTTTATAAATCCTCCCCACCCCACCTCAGTGCTCTTTGCTATAGTCAAATGGTGATAATGGTTGTAGTTTTGAGTGTGGAATTGCAGGGAAAGGAGAGTAAACAAAAATGGATTATTTCACAATAATTTGGAAGCTTGATTACATGTAAATTATAGTAATTCTAAGAACGTGAGAGGAGAATAGTGTCAGTTTGTTCTTCTCAAACTACCATGCCCCATCATCTTCTCTAGAATATAGACACACCCCGCCTTATAGCCAGGACCTTTCCCTTCCCTTGCTCTTAAGTCTTCAGCTACATCTTACTCTTCACAAGATAAGAGGCTCAGAGAGGCATGTAATGGCCCATTCATCTCAATCAGATGTTCTCAGATAAATGAGAATATCCAACTGAAATTAATATAGCCTCGAAACAACAGTTCTGAAAGGTGTGCACTGGTTCACACATATCATTGAGTGTTCTCATCTCCCCTCCCTAGGGTCCAGCGATTGTGACAATGCACTGAGTAAACCTGTTCTCAGCTCCTCACTCGGTTTTAGCATACCATGCTTGGTGCATTCCCTAAGCGTGTTCTCAACTCTCAAATATGATTTCAGTGCTATGTACAGCACCATCTAATGATCATCCCCATTCCATTCCTCATCCCAATGTCTTCATTGTATGCTTGTATCATGCATCTGGCATGTCTGTTCTCAGCTCCCTACTCACTCTGAGCACTGTGCACTCAAGCCGTGCACTGAACATCCTTAATCATATCTTCCTTTGTCTCAACACTATGGGAACACATACTGAAGCTGGGAAAGAAATGCAGATAGGAGGTAATAGAGATCTAGAGTTTAGGGGAAGAGCTGAAGTCTCCCTTCATCTTCCCTCTATTTAATGAATGCCAATTTCCTTGGAGATACTTCTAAAGTAAAATCAGAATTAGGGTACATTAAATTGTCACTCAAACAAGATATCTTGGTCTGAGGGCAAAAACTCCCAAAAAGCACCGCTGCAGAATGAGCAGGGAACATACATAACACATTCTCTCAAATCTGCCAGTAGTCAGGATCAAACTCATAGTGAATCAGTGCAGCTCTTGTTCAACGAGCAAGTCACTCTGAGTTACTTTCTTACGGTGACTCCAAACTGCCTGGAAACCTTCTGGTTTCCACAAAGCCTTAGTTTTGTTGTACGTATGCATTTCATTTTTTGTACACATTTCAGTCTGAAGACCTGATCTTGCATTACAACCATAACCTTTAAAACCTTTTTCAATATTGCTTACTCAAGGGGGTAGTAGATACCACGCAGGCACTAGTTGAGATAAATCCCACGCAACTAAACTCAGTTTTGAAAGAATCAGAACCATAGTTTGAGCCTGAGATGTGCACAAAAAGCTTACCAAATGATTTTGGAAATATGGGTTTTTTTAGTGGGGGCTCTCAGGAAACCATTGGTCAAATGATCCCCAATTTGAATCACTAACACAACTGAGCACCCTCAGGAAGCACAGTAAATTCAATCTGAATAAGTATGCAGATTTTAGAGAACTTACAATAGTCAACTTTTCCTAAGAAAGCGATACTCAACCTTAACTAGAACAGAGCTGGCATTCCATTATAACACACACAATTCGTGTAAGACGCAGAAGATTTGTGATCAATTCTCAACAGTCATGAAATATCAAAGTACAGATAATTTAATATCTACGGAAGTTACTGTTGTCAGATTAGGTGTCAGAGGAATTCACAAATTGACATTTGCACACAATGCTCCTTAGATGTAGTGGATCTCACTTCAATACCTTATTGCATACTTTCCAATGACCAGACTGTTTAATAATAAAATAAGTTCTCAAAGATTTTCTTTTTGACAACTTATTTGTCTCAAAAGTAGAGGACAAAATCTGTAACTGATAAAAAGATGAGTCCCATTCTCTACAGTATAAAGGCATGCAGAGCAGATATCATCAAAACAGAGATTAATTTTGAGCCATAACTATTATAGAAATATAGGCAGTGATTTGAACAACAAAGTCATTGTCTGAAATTTATGGAGAAAAGACACTTTGCATTTACCTTTGGTATTCCAGAAGTGTCAAGCCAGGTCTGGATGATATTTTCAACAGATAGCCCATACCTTTAAAAAAAAATTAAATTTGTTTTATGGAACATATGTACTCAAATATGTACATTTTGAGAGAAAACCATGTTGTATAAAAGCCTTGTAGGCTAAACTGTCATTTATAATCCAGTTCTTTTTAATTAATAACATTACAAAAGAAAACACTTGCAATTTAAAAAACAGATAGGATTTTGTGATTTTCAAACTAAAATGATTAATTCACAGCTTATGAAAGCTGACAGAAAAAGTACAAGAAGCTAAGCTGCATTTATGAAGCCTTTAAGCATGCACAGGGGCTCCATGATTCTTTTTATGTAGCTTTTCTGTCTTTCTTTTCCGAGAAAAACCAAGGGAGCAAAATCAACCAGAGAGTGTCAAAATCAGTAGGTTACTGAGGGAGCAACCAAAATGAAAGGAAAAAATGCCAGAGTTAAAACTGACATTAAGTCTGAACTGCCTGAGATTTATGGGTTTTAAAATGCACAGCTGGACTTTAGTCCTCAAAGTTTGTAAGTATCCATTATATTTGGACATCTGCTAATCTACACCTGCTTTGTTCCCTGATAACATTAATGGTGAAATCACAATGCACTCTGAAACCATAATTGCTAAGGAAGGAAACAATTTGTCACATTTGAAGTAAATGGGACTGAGTTACTCATGTACTTAAGTGTTTACAGGATCAGGACCTAAATTTGCTTCCTAAGCTACGTCTACACTTGCATGCTTCCCCAGACACTTGTCCATGTATTGTAAGCGCATCTACTCCGTATCCACACTGAGCATCCACATATGCTGTGCCAGTCACAGGTATATATATTATGCCCAGGCATACACCGATGTCCACCATTTCAGGGACAATATCCCAGATTCTTTTGTGTCACAGGAGACACTCTGGAAACTGCCTTGCTACATGTTATTGTTGGTAATATATGCCACCTGTGCACATTTAGCAACAACAGTTCCCAGTCATCTCTCCCTTCTGCTAAACTTGATTGAAAACATGGATGAAATTCATGATGGCGTGGTTCTCCTTCAGCTTGTAGGACAACATTTATGCAATCTATTACTAGATACTGATGGAATGGGCCCAGAAAGATGTGAGGTGCCTAGGATGGCTGACCAAGAGGGTACATGAAAATCCACTGGGGTCCCATGGACATGTATTGAATGCAGGGATTGAAATGGGATGGGTGGACTGTTGCTTCGGGTCCCAGAGAACCAGCATCGCATGGTGGGACATCATCATCTTGGAAACCTGGAACTTCCGAATGAGGAAGCAGACTTTCATGGAATTTTGAGAGCAGCTTACACCAATCCTCCAGCTCCAGACCAGTCATTTTCAGAAACCCGTATCAAGACAGAAGTAGGTGGCTACTGCCCTTTGGAAGGTGGCAACAGCGGAGAGCTACGGGTCAGCTGCAAACCAGTTCATGGTTGGGAAGTCAAATGTTGGGGCGATGGCCATACAAGTTTACCACACTATCAGTACTGTGCTGTACTCATTGGCAGGGGTCATCAATGAAATGCACAGCCCAGATCAGGTCAGGCTGTACCAGCAAATCAAAGTGGATGTTAAGATTCAAACACTGGGGAACAGCATATAGAGAAAGGTGAGATCAAATCACTTCTTGTAATCATCTGGACCCACGGTAAGGATGCCCGCTCTACAATCAAACTTAGCCTGGAACATCCACAAAGGAGATCCACTTCCCGGACACTACAGTGCAAATTAGCCGTGGACACATAAACACCTCCCTATGCCATAAACCTACAGATTGCTATAGTTACCTACATTCCTCTAGCTTTCATCCAGGACATACCAAACGATCCATTGTCTACAGCCAAGTGGTGTTCTGTTGCTTTTTTTCGTGGGCTTCTCCTGTAGTAGTTGACTTCTGGATACAGGAGAAGCCCACAAAAAAAATAACAGAACGCCATTGGTCACCACCTACAACTCCCAAGTCAGACCTCTTCAACACATCATCAAAGATCTACAGCCTATTCTACAAGATGATCCCTCACTCTCTCAAGCCTTGGGAGACAGACCTCTCCTTGCTTACAGACAGCCCCCCAACCTTAAATGGATACTCATCAGCAACTACAGATCATACAACAGAAACACTAAAGCAGGAACACATCCCTGCAACAAACCACGCTGCCAACTTTGCCCTCATATCTACACTGAAGACACCATAACAGGACCTAATCAAGCCACTTACTCCATCAAGGGCTCAGTCACCTGCTCGTCCACCAATGTGATTTATGCCATCATGTGCTGGAAATGCCCCTCTGCCTTATATATTGGACAAACAGGGCAGTCTCTGTGCCAAAGAATAAATGGACACAAATCTGACATCAGAAATTGCAACACTACAAAACCAATAGGGGAACACTTCAATCTCTCTGCTCACTCCATTGACGACTTGCTAATAGCGGTGTTGAAACAGATGAATAACAAATCACAGCTTCAAAGAGAAACTGCAGAACTCGAACTTATATGCAAATTTGACTCAGTTGCCTTGGGGTTAAACAGGGACTATGGATTTTTCTCTCATTACAACAGGTGATTTGACCTCACCTTCCTCTATGTGCTGTTCCCCAGTGCTTGAATCCTAACACCTATTTTGATTTGCTGTTACAGCCTGACCTGATCCTATGTCATACACTCCCCTGCATTTAATTTCCTCCCATTCTGTAAGTTTCCCATCTTCAAAGTCTGACGAAGTGGGATTTTCTCCCATGAAAGCTCATGCGATAAATAAATCTGTTAGTCTTTAAAAGTGCCACAGAACTCTGTTGTTCTTTTACCCCAGAAACTGATCCAACCATGTCTCTCTAACTGGAAGAAGATATTTGAGTGAAGGACCTCAAGTTAGCACCTTTGGCCATGATTTTGTGCTAGTGTGAACATATATGCACTTTACTGATATCACTGAACAATTCTTTCATAGGTTAGCAGCCCTGCCGGGGTGCTTTATGGGCAGCACATAAGCATTGTTAGAGTAATTTTAAAACAGTTTTGGGAGGTTTTTGCAGGGCTTCACATGTACTTTCTTCACAGTGTTTTCTCACACTCTTGCTCACAGCACTTAAGTGCTATGCATGAGTACTCGCACGGTTGCAAGTGGTGGTGACTTGGTGGAGGTGGGAGAGGAGAGGGTCACGAAAGCCATCATTCAATGTAAGGTTCCTCACTCTTAATTTAATTTTGTTTCCTTTGTCTGTATTGTTAATGAAGTCATTAACAAAGCCATGAAGATGTTTCAGTAAACTTCTTCAGTGTATAAAAAACCAACAGATTCTTGTGGCACTTTTAAAGACTAACAGATTTATAGTGCCACAGGATTCTTGTGTGTGTGTCATTCTGGTGCTTTGGACAGCAACTGTTATTTCACAGCTTAGGTCACTATCATGAGCCTGGTTTGTTTGATTTTTTGTTTTGTTTTTCACCATAATAAATTCATAGATGGTGGAAAGAGGCACAGAAGGGACAGAATTCATTGCATTTCTTTGGCACCACACACTTATAGAAATCACAGGCATGCTGTAAATCCTGCTGACCCATCCTAAACATATGGGAAATATCACATTGGTCATAATCAGACAGGAAGGTGCATATGCCAAAGAAATGAACAGTAAATTTCATTTACTGACATTTATCAAAGAGAGCTAAAACAGTTTGTAAAAGGGGCAAATGAACAAAACACCTTGTCAAATACCCTGAGAAGTGGACAGACATTACTGCCTGTGGACAGGTCTTGCCTTTCCCCTCCTGCTGACAAGGTGAGGGTGTGGGGGAACAGCTACAGAATATAGCACAGGAGGGCAAAGCAGGACATCTCCTGCATGGAGTTGGGGGGCCAAATAAAGGTTGGGCTACAGGGGCTGGACTGGGCTCATCGTTCTCCGCCTTCATGCTTGCAGGGAAAGGGGTGATGGTTTCCCCAAAGAGGGGTTCTGGGTGCTGGTGGACAGTGTTGTGCCACTAGGGATCCAGCATGCTCCTTCTTGGGGGACTGAGGGTAGATTCACCACCTCAGCAGCAGCCTGGGAGGCAGTTAGAGAAGGAGGCCCAGACTGTTCTCGAACAGGAATAGAGGCCATTAATTTTCTCCACATCTCTATGAAACAGATAAATATTGTTACATCCAGTTTGGGAAACTGAGGCACGGAGAAATAAGAAGATTAATTCTTGGAGCAGTTTGTCCTGAAACCCACAAGAGCAGAGGCCATTCTTGATTTCATCCTAACTGTAGCACAGGATCTAGTCAAAGAGGCAGCAGGGCCACACAGCAATAGCAACCATAATCAAATTAAATTGAACATCCTTGCAGGGGAAAAATGCCAAAGAAACCCATCAGATTAGCATTCAAGTTCAAACAGGACCAGCACAAAAAAGAGGAAGCTAGTTAAATGGAAATGAAAAGATACAATTCACAAGGGTGAAATGCCTGCAAACCACATGGAGACTATTTAAAAGAAGCATCACAGACTAAACTAAATGTATACCACAAATAAAAAGCCAAGTATGGCTAAACAACATAGTAAAAGAGGTAGTTAGAGGCAAAATGGTATCCTATAAAATTTGGAAGTCAAATCCTAGTGAGGAAATTAGAAAGGAGCATAAACTCTGGCAAGTCGAGTGTAAAAGCAGAGTATGGCAGCCAAGAAAGAATTTGAAGAGCAACTAGCTAAATGAACAGCAAAAACTATTTTATATGTATCAGAAGCATGAAGCCTTCTAAACACTCAGGGAAGGAAGACAAGACCACTGGACAAGACAAGACAAGACCACTGCAGAGAGACTACATGATTTCTTTGCATTGGAAATGGCCACATTTCAGTCATTCTTTTCAGCTGATATATCAGAGAAACTGTCCCTGACTGATGTGGGGATATAGGATGTTTTGGTAAATTGATAAATTAAACAGAAATAAGTTATCAGGACCAGATGGCATTCACCCAAGAGTTCTGAAAGAACTCAAATATGAAATTGCAGAACAACTAACTATAGAACACAGTGCTTATATCAGTCTCAGTACCAGATAACCAGGGGTAGCTAATGCAATGCCAATTTTTAAAAAAAGGTGATCCAGGTAATTAGAGGCCAGTAAACCTAACTGCAGTACCAGAGAACTTGACTGAAACTATAATGTAGCGCAAACAAGGAATTCTGTAGAACTTTTTAAGACTAACAAATTTATTTATCGCATGAGCTTTCGTCAGCATAATTCCACTTCATCAGATGAATGAAATGGAAAATATAAGATGTTAGCTGTAAATATATAAATACAGAGAAGGGTGGGTCACAAGGTTAATTCAAACAGATCTAAAGGGATCTAACTGCCTGGAGACTACTGGGTCACAAAGTTAATTCAAACAGATTCAGGGGGATCTAGATCTGCTTGAATTAACCTTGTGGCCCACCCTTTTCTGTACCTATATATTCACAGCTAACATGCCACATTTTCCATTTCATTCATCTGACAAAGTGGGACTGTGCCCACAAAACTTAGTGTGATAAATTTGTTAGTCTTTAAAAGGCCACAGAACTCCTTGTTTGCTTTGTTGAAATAGACTAACATGGCTACCCCCCTGAAACTTGTAATGTAGCACAGAATTACCAGACACATAGATGAACACAATACATTTGGAAAGAATTGACACGGAGTTTGTAAAGAGACATTGTGGCTCACCAATATATTCTTTGAGGGTGACGACAAAGATGTGGACAGTCCAAAGTAAATTCAGACTTTCAGAAAACCTCTGACAGGGTCCCTCACCAAAGGTTCTGAAGCAAAGTAAGCAGTCATGGGAGAAGAGGGAAGACTGTCTCGTGGATCAGTAACTTGTTAAAAGATAGGCAACAGAGGGTAAGTATAAATGGTCAGTTTTCACAACAGAAAGATATAAATAGCAAGACCCCCAAGTATCTGTATTAGGTCCAATGCTGTATAATGTATTCATAAATGATCTCGAAAAAGGGATGAACAGTGAGGCAGCAAAGTTTGCAGATGATAGTTAAGCCCAAAGCTGACTCTAGGGAATTACAAAGGGATTTCACAAAACTGGGTGAGTGAGCAACAAAATGGCAGATGAAATTCTATGTTGATAAATGCAAAGAGGCCATTATGTTCTCCAGGAAAACACAGCCCAAACTATACACACAAAATGATGTGGTCTAAATTGGCTATTACCACTCAAGAAATCCATCAGGGAGAGTTCTCTGAAAACACCCACTCAATGTGCAATGGCAGACAAAAAAGCTAACAATGTTAGGAACCATTAGGAACAACAGGATAATAAAACAGAAAATATCATAATGCTATTGTATAAATGCATGGTATACCCATACCTTGAATAACATGTGCAGTTCTGCTCACCCCATCAAAAAAAATATTAAAATTGGAAAAGATATAGAGAATGGCAACAAAAATGATCAGGGTCGTTAGCTTCAGAAGAAGAGAAAGAGGAGAAATATACTGGGACTGTTCAGTTTTAGAAAAGAGATGACTAAGGGAGGATATAAATGAGCGTTATAAAATCATGAGTGGTGTGGAAAAAAGTGAACAAGTAGGTGTTACTCCTCTCCTTTACACAAGAACTAGGGGTCACCTTGTAAAATTTAACAGGCAGCAGGTTCAAAACAAACAAAAGGAAATACTTCTTCAAACAAAATACACTGTCAACCTGTAGAACTGACTGCCATGGGATGTTATAAAATCCCAGAGCATAAATGGGTTTAAAAAAAGAATTAAATAATGTCATGGAAAGTAGATCCATCAATGGCTATTAGGCAAGATGGTCAGGGACGCACCTCCATGCTCCGATTGTCCCTAAACCTCTGGCTGCAAGAAGTTGATATTGGACCACAGGGAATGAATCACTTGATAATTGCCTTGTTCTGTTCATTCTCTCTGATGCATCTGATACTGGCCACTGTCAGAAGACAAAATATCGGACAAGATGGACCATTGACTGTTCTTATTGCTTGACATTGTCAAGTCATAAATTGGAGGTAGAGACTGGAACAGATCCACAGAGCTGGGACTCTCAATCTGTATTTTAAATATTTAGGTAACTGGCCAAGTTAAAAAGAGATGGAAACCCTGGAATTCGCAAAGGCTTTAGTTGTTGGTGCTTCTGTTTATAACTGTAGCATTTTTCCAGACATGTAGGTCACTTCTTGAGTTAGACCTGGTCTACACTAGAGTTTTGTTGACCAAAGTCAGCTTTTGTGGACAAAACAATGTTGTTATACACAGCAGTTCCCACGCTCCACCAACCCAATTCCCCCTTTTTTGGACAAAAGAAAACCACCTCAACAAGATGCGCAGTGCTTTTTGCACTAAACTTTTAGTGTCAAAGTGGCAGTGTAGACACTGCACTTTGTGTCACAGTAAATGGCCTCCTAGAAGTGTCCCATAATATCCATCCTGACTGCTCTGACCATTAGATTGAATTCCACTGTCTGATGGCCATCCACTCCTTCCCTTTTGCAGAATGCTGAATTTTTGAAATTCCACTTTCTGCTTCTTTGGTGTGAAGAGTTCACATCGTATCTTCCCAGCTGACCATGGTAGCTCCATGCTTGGAACACACCGGAGCATCTGGATCTCATCAGCGTTTGGGGAGAAGTGGCTGTGCGAATCCCTGCTCCGCTCCAGCCAAAGGAACCATGATACCTATGGTCAAATTTCTTCGTTGATTGTAGAGAAAGGCTATGAACAGAATACGCTGCAATGCTGTGGAAAATATCAAGGAGGTAGGCCAGGGATACCAAAAGCACTTTCTTATTCACTAATCATCACTCCAGGGCAGACCCAGAGACCTGCTGCTTCTATAAGGATCTGAAACCCATCCTCAGCAGTGTCTCCAACTCCACCACAAAGAGACCTGTGGATACCTCTGTGGGCCCAAGGGCAGGCAACACTAGACTAAACCAGATGAAGAAGTTGAGGACAAGAAGATCAAGTTGAAGGACAGTGCACAGCATGAAACTACACGGTTTGGTGACTTGAGGAGGTAAGATCTCTTCTCGACTCCAGACAGTTCAAGCCAATCCCAGCCCTACAGCTCTGGCATTCATGATGCAGGAGAGGTGAGCTCAAGTAAGTAATTTTTTTAAACTGATGTTGCTCAGTTACTTAAGGTACAGCTGTCCTTTGCTTTGTTGCATGATACGGTTGATTGAAGGCATAGAAATACAAGAGTAGATGTTCCAAAGGGGTAGCTGTGTCAGTCTAGTTCAGCAAAACAAACAAAGAGTCCTGTGGCACTTTTAAAGATGTGTTTGCATGTGCTTCCCATTCCCCTGTGTAGCTGCAGCAGTGAAGTTTGTGAAGGCACCGTGAGATTTCATAGAAATCCTCTTGATAGATCTCTAGGAAATTTTCCTGAAGGTACTTGCCAATCCTCTGCTGCAGAGTCTTCAGCAGAGCTGCTTTGTTTCTTTCCCCATTTTAGGAAACTTCTCTGTGCCAAATGGCAATCACTTATGCAGAGATCAAAGCAGCACACAGGTGAGCAGCATAGACATCCGGATGGAAGCTGGTTGCATGGAGGAGATGGACACAAGCATCCTTGCTTATTCTCAGGAGTGAAATATCAGGTTCTGTTGTCCCAGCCTGTGGAAAATGGTGGCACAATTTCAACTTCTGTCCTTATCTAATTGCATTGATACCCCAACCAACCACCCTTAACCTTCTCCCTAACTTGAGCCCCCCTCCCATCCAAGGGCACAACTCACCATGCTGAGCTTTGAGCTGTGCGCTTGTGAGAAGACAATGTGAAAGAGGTGTGTTTTACAGTAATGTATCAATGCTGTTATTGCACTCACAATAATGCTTCCGTTCATTGTTTATTGTGCTTCCACAGAAACCCCCCAAACTTGCCAAGCACCTGTGACTGATAAGAAAAAAAACATGGAAAAGCAAAGAGGAGATGTTTCAAGAACTCCTCCAGTCCTGTGAGGTAGGGGGAAAAAGAAAAGAAAAGAAAAGAAAAGGGCATGAGACACAGTATGTCCAAAAAATCAGAAAATTGATAGGCAGGAGAATAAGTGACAGTGCATAATAAAAGTCACGGAGAAGCAAACAGAGCTGTTGAAGTCACGTGTTGCAGACTGATTTCATGCATGCTCGCCTCCCCTTGCAGCCAATTGAGAACAGAAGTGCTTTCCGTGCCCTCCCCAAACATTATCCACACATTCCTACCAGACTGCCAGGCCATCTCGGTACCCCTTTCACTCCACCCTTTCAGAGAGCTACCAGACGATAGTTGGATTTCAATCCAGTTGGTATAGCTCGCATTGTCCCCCATTATCTTCTACCCTCTAGCCCAGTTTTTCCTGTGTTTTGTGAACAGCAGTTATTTAATAAAGACACACTGTGAAGAATAAGCAATCTTTGTCTCTTGCACATTGTGGTTGCACCTCACATAGATACATCCTGCAAACTGTATAGAAGCCAAAGCACATTTAGCAGGCATAGCATGTTTACAGAGACAACTCATTGGTGCTCGCTGTCAAAATGACATTTTCATTCTCATTCCCCTAGGTCTTCCTGATTTGAATGGCTCCCTATTGTGCCCCTTTAACAGCCCAGACACCTGTTCATATTGTTCATATTTGGCTACAAGGTGATCTGCTAAGGGGGAAATTTTCACCCTTAGCTTCACAAATATTACGGAGCACACAGCAGGCAGCTATAAGAATGGAAATATTTTCCTCATTTAGCTCTAGCCTGCCATAAAGTCATCACCAGCAAGCTTTTTATCTGCCAAATGCACATACAACAGTCATTCAACACCTGCTAAGCCTGTTATTTAAGCACTCTTTACTCCTATTCAGGTTGCCCGTATAAAGCTTCCTGAGCCATGGCAATACAGTGTAGGCTGGGTCTTCCAAGGTCACTATGTGAATTTCAACATCCCTCACTGGAATCTTTTGGTCTGGAAAGAAAGTTCCTGCTTGCAGCTGTCTGTACTGACTAGTATTCCAGAAGATGCATGCATCATGCACTATGACCAACGCACACTGATGTCAGTGAAATGCCAACGGTGATCCACGAGTACCTGCAGATACAGAGAAGTACAGCTTTCCATTGATGTCCTCAATTGCAAGATGGTCTAGGGCCAAAATTGGGGTATTCGTGCCATCTATCACTTCACCACAGGTAGGGAATCCCATCACTGTGAAGCCATCCACTATTTCATGCACATTTCCAAGACTCTCAGTCCTTTGTAGCAGAATGCGATTAACAGCCCTGCACACCTCCAATAACACAGTTCCAACAATGGACTTCCCAACTCCAAACTGGCTAATGACAGATCAGTAGAAGTCTGGAGTTGACAGCTTCCACATGGCAATCACCACGTGATTCTCCACCGAGAGGGCAGCTCTCATTTGCATATCCTTCTGCCTCAGGGGAGGTGTGAGCTCCACACAGAGTTCCATGAACGTGGCTTTGTGCATTCAAAAGTTCTGCAGCCACTGCTCATCACCCGAGACCTATGTAACAATGAGCTCCCACCACTCAGTGCTTGTCTCACGGGCCCAAAACAGCAGCGCACCATGTGCAGATGCTCCGTGAATGCCAACAGCAAACCAGTGTTGTTCATTTGCATGGCACACACCAGGACAGACACCTCGGATTCCAGTTTGAATTGAGATCCCGTGATACACTGCATGACCAGCCGCAACGTGTTCACAACACTGACAACAATAAAGCCGTGCAGAATCCATCCTTTCAGATAGAGATGTCAGGTGCTCAAGAAACGGTCCATTAAAAACGCCGTGAAATGAGGTCAGAAACCTTTGGAATGATGGGACAGAAATCACTGCATCCTGGGATGTTGAGCACGCATCCATGATGAACTATGCTCTTCTCTGCCTTCCCACAATGCCTAGTGGCACAAAGCAGCAAGTTGCACAGTGAGATAACTGCCCACAGTGCTTCTCACTGTCAATGCTCGCGCACGAACTGAAGATGTGCTTTGGCAACACGAGTCCTGTGTGGACGGGCACAAGCGCTGTAATTATACCGCCGTAACGTGAGTCGTCTACACCATTAGGCCTTAACGGCAACAAATAGAAGAAAATGTAAGAGTCGTTGCTTTCAGAATCTGTCTTACATGTCTCCACTAGCACCACCGCATCTCAGTGCCTCCCGAGTATTTATGGATTTACTCTCCCAACAGCTCTGTGAGGTAGGAAAGTATTAGCATCACCATTCTGCAGAGGAGGAAATGAGACACACTGTAAGAATGCAGTAAGATTCTGCCACCCTTACTCACAATCCATAGTACCTTATTCTGCAAAAAGTACCACTGAAATCAGTGGGACTATTTGAGGTATAAAGTACTGTTGGCTGTGACTAAGGGTGGAAAATTCTGTTCCAAAGCAGAAATCAATGGAGAATCACGTAACCATTCAACAATAGTAATAGGAAATTCACAAGACAGTCCTGACTGATATACTCACCATCACACAAGAAGTCTATGGCAGAGCTACGAATTAAACCCAGATCTCCTAATTTGTTTTACCCAAAAGAGAATCCTTCCTCAGATTTGTCACTATGAGTCTTTCAGCAGGTAAGGGCATTCTCAAATACCCTGGACATGACAGCATAATCGTCTGTAGAAATTAACGGGAAGGAACTAGAGGAAAAGGGAGCAACAAGGATGGAATTAAAGAACTGTAGATATATATGTTTTACACCATACTTATTTGAAGGTTTGCCTTCAATGCTTGAGTAATTTGCAAAGGATGGTGAACAGGAATGAAGCCTTTTGTGAAAGGAGTCCAAGCCCATCTACTTCTGAGAATATGTTTTGATAATATATGCTTGAGAGACCAATCTGGTACATTCCACAGGCCAAAAAAAAAAGTTCCTTCAAAAGTTCAGGGATAAATTCACCCCAAGGCAGAATGGTTTAGCAGTACTGAGGAGGAGGATGAACTCAGGCACAGGCAAAGAAATCCCCTCAAATCAATAAGAGCATTGCTTACTTGAACTAACATTTTCTTTTAATTTATAAAACAACAGACTACACCATGAACAGACACTTTTTCCTCAGATCATATGGTTCAAATAATCACAGCAGAAGCATTTCTATTTAACCAGGATCTTGAACTTTCAGGAAATTACCATTCTGTATGTCTGATCACTATGGAAATTGATTTTTTACAGATAACCTAGAGTATATTAAATATAGGCATGGTAATAAACAGGGCAGCATTCTACATTCAGGTTAATTATTTAAATCCAGATTTGACCAGCTTTTAGAGGTCCTTGCTATTTGTTCACATCTTTTGGGTTTAGAGAATTTAACTTTTAGGTCCCTTAGACGCAGCATGGCCTTTCTGTCTGTCCGCCATGCTAACATGATTCTAGCATTCAGACCTCACCTTCAACTCTTGTGGTCTGGATAATGTACAATAATCAGAGCTATTGTTTGCAATTATGTACACCCACAGGATGCTGTATTGTTGCATTATGTAGAAACTGAAGACACTATATAGTACAAGAGTGTTATGGCGTGCGCGCGCGCACACACACACACTCAGAACACTGAAGTAAGTAGGAAGCAATACAGATTTTTAAAGAAATAACCCTATATAATTTCAGGTTGGTTAATCAGAAAGGTTGAAGGTTCCCTATTATTTTATGTTTAATATTACACCAAAGTGGGGGAGATAAGTTATATCTGTTGACAGAAATATTGATTTGACTTGATGATCAACATTTGCCGTTTTTCTATTTCCAACAAGATGAGCTATCCCGTTTTTCATTGTTGGATTAAAGTACAATTGTGGTCAGAAAAGTGACCCTAAAATTGGCACCTTATAACTAAATGAATTTGCCTCCCATATGTATATGATGGGTCAAATAATTTTTCTTTATTTTTAAAGATGAAATTAAAATTTTTACTATTTTCTCAATCTTGTTAGTACTGCAGAATCAACACAGCTCTCAAAGAGAGTGAGGTAGATACTGTTTTGCTCATGTGCTTCACCATCAAAATTACTGACAACATTCCAACTGCAGTAATCATTATGACTATTGTCGGAAAATTCAGAAACAGTACAGATTGACTTCCAGATTCTAAACAGGGTTTGAAAATCTAGCAGCTAGAGAAAGAATACTCTTGTAAATGGAAAAAAATTGATCTGAGTTTCATTAACAGCTAAACACAGAACCCCATTATGACAATTTTACAGCAGCTTTTAGAGAACAGCCATACTATAGCAGTAAGATTTTCTAGTAAAAATCAATGCAAAATAACGACATTTAATTTGCCGCAGCTTAAGTCTGAATTTAGCTTGCCCTGTATTCAGAGCCAGCAGCAGGACATTTCAAAACACTGTCTCTGAAAAAAGTTGATGACACTGTTCAACCACCATACTAATCCAGAAAAAAAAATTATGCTAACGAATTGGTCAGATTGCAATGAATCTCTAATGCTATTGTAAAGGTCATTGCAGTGGCTGATCCTCCTGATTCGGGCTCCTCCCATATTTCAACTAATCCAGCTAGTAGATGCTAAAGTAGAACATGCCTGATCTACATTAGTTTTAGGACATGTTATCTGAGACAGTCCTCAAGGAGAGGTGTAGACACTGCATTCCTTACATCGGCTATTGACTGCCATTCTTGTCAATTTCAAGTGGAGCAGGGAGAAATTGAGCCTGAGCCGTGAAATTGACAAGGCTGCCCAGCTCCTGGTGGGAAGCAGATGAGGGTGTGTGTGTGTGTGTGTTTGAAGCCTGTGTAGCTGGGGCCCACTTGCATGGGGTGGGAGGTGAAGGGGGAGGCAAGAAGCCCAATGCAGCTTCCACTGCTTTCTGACGGGGACAGAGGCAGATCACTGGAAGCCTGTGGGGCAGCTGGGATCTCAGCAGGAAGCTGCAAAAAGGGGCTCTCAGCTCCCCACACTGCCCCTCTTAGGTCAATGAAAGTAGAGACATACCACCAAAGCAAGGAGGGCAGTGGGGACATGCACAACTGCAGTAATTACCGCGGTGGCTATAAGTCGACCTAATATAGGTTGACTAATCTGTCTGGTGTAGGAAAAACTAAAAAGTCTGACAAAGCCTTGTGAAGTCAATGGAAAGACTCCCACTGATTTCATGGGCTTTGGATCAGGCCAGAAAAATAGATTACATATAGATTACTGCAGCAAGTTCCAGTTCATAGAGCAAGCACATACAGCATGATATTTATAGAAGCCTCAATTCAGAAAATCACCCCTAGTCAGAGAGGGCACTTACCATGTGTTTAAATCCTAACCATATCAAGAAATCTAGGTGTGGTGCTTAAGTGATATCCTAAATGGAAACAAAAGGGAGGACAATAGGTGGTATTGTGGTTAAGGTACTTGGGTGGGACTTGCGTTCAGTTCTTAGCTCTCCCATAGAATTCCTATATGGCCTTTGGCAGGTCACAGACTCCATGTCCCAGGTTCCCCTTCTGTAAAATGGGGATAATAATAATTCCTTTCATCTACCTTTTGTCTATCAATTTAGACTAAGATCCCCAGACTAGAGATGATCTATTAATGTGTATTTACCCCAACAAAATGAGGCCCAACCTCAGATAATGCCGCCAGATGCTATCATCAAAATTAGTATTACAGAAAAATCTTTCTATAACAGACTTGCAACCTATGGCACTTTTACAAACTTTACATACAGGAATCATTTCAGCAAGCAGGAATGCAGCCACCTCTGTGGTGGAACGCTGCAGCTGTTAAGAGTGCGCTTTAAAAACACATAACATAAAATACATAACACTTTAGTAAAGGAAGGTAAGAAGTCTGCCATATCTAACTGACAATATTTTTACAAGTATCCATTTTTACCTCTTCATTCTTTGGCATGACCAATTTCAAGATCAATTATTCTGGCAACATGAGTTGGCACATATCCAAAAGGGCTCAATCTAACAACAGTGATATTTATTACTATCTGTTGGGTTTTCTTGGTGGATTATTTTTTGCAATCAGCATATGTATAGTTATTTATAGAATAATTGGAGGGAATACGACATTTTGAAAAAGATTTTCATTGGCAGCTAGATGCCCAATAAACCTTCCCATCATAACCTGCTGTTTTGGGTTAGAAAACTGCTAATAAAAATCTAGGAGACAGGGTCTACTTGTGTAGCTGAGTATTTTGAAAAACTGGAAATTTATAAAGACATGGAAGGTGGTTACAAAGTAACAATTATTCAAGTTACAAATAAAGTTATAAGTTATACTTGGTCTCTAGTATATTATGGAAAAATTAGGTTTACTTTTCCTTTTGTATTTGTTTTACTAAAACAAGTGAAGAAAAAGCAACAATATTAAACAGAAAACAAAACTAAACCCACAAGAAATAGAAGTTAATTACTCAAGAAGACTAGCCACACAGAGCTTAAGCAGCTGCGATTCTGATTTATCTGAAGCTGATGAAACACACCCTCTGAAAGAGGGGCTTAACAACTCTGAGTCTCTGCATGACTCACATGTTACACAATTATGCATAGGATCAATTTACATCAGGGGCTAAAGATTATGAGCCCTAGGGGCAATACAGCTACTGGAAGTATGGATTAAACTTATTGCAGCATAGTGCACAGGTATAAGAAAAAGCAATTTTTAAAAAGCTACAGCAGTAGAAAAGATGCCACAGTCATGGGTGAGAAGCATTTCTGGTTTGCTGGGGGAAGTCAAAGACAACCTGGACTTCTGGGGCAGACAGTCCATGATAAACAGGACAGGTCAAGATGGCAGACTCAGCAGACTAACACAGGTACTTATATTAAGATCTGATCTTACCTAAAATTTAGGTCCACCTAGCTACATAACTCTGGGCTGTGAAAATTTTTGTGCCCTGTAAAATTCTGAGCACAGTGGTCGACATTACCAATGGCATAGACATGGTTAAGTCAATAGAGGGATTGTTCCACTGACTAGCTTCCTCCTTTTGGAAAGGTGGATTACCAACATCAACAGAAAATCCTCTTCCACTGATGTAGGAAACATCTACCATGTAGCACTGAAATTGTGCCGTGGTAGTGCAGACATACCCTTAAACATCTGTTAGTTGATCTGGCCCTTAGACCTTCATACAAAATGCTCCTTGGATGAGAAGAGGCGGATCAAGGAGCGTGCAAATATATAATATCCCTTCCTCTGTCTGGTCCTGGCCTCCAGCCATCATCTGGAATCAGAGGATAGTGCCCTGGGGAGAATTTTCAATAGCCAAGCCCCCATCAGAACAGAGCCAAAGCAGAATGTGAACCAGTCCTCTAAACAAGACACTCAGGCTACATCCACACTTACCACAGCATGTAAAATGGCCCTACATGTGTAAATCATAAATCAGGCACTACACGTGTAGCTACACTCTTCAGTGAAAGGCAGCCTGCACCATGGCAGGGTCCAGCAGGGAAAAACTCTGACAGCGCCTTTCACTGTGGCTAGGAAAGGCACTGGAGCAGGCATTGGGGAAAGGTTCCAGCGCTGGGGAGCTGCCAGAACCATTCCCCATTACTGGACCCTTTCCCTGCTGCAGGTTCAGGTATGTAGAGCACTCTACTCATCTAAGCCACGCCTCAATCTTTTGTTTGTTGTAGGATGAATGGCTGTTACCCATTATATAACTACGAGCCAGATTCTGACCCCTTACACACACTGAATAGCACCTTACTCCTCAAGAAGTCCCACTGGAGACAATGGTTATTACTTGTGGAGTAAGGTGTACTTCTACTTGAGAAAGAGTAGAAGAATTTCACTCAATATTTGGACATTGGCAATAATATTGTTTTAGGGAAGAGCGATTTTGTGGCTAAAACACAGAACAAGGATGATTCAAAGCTCTGCAACGGACTCCCTTGTACAACCTTGTGTAAGTCACTTGGGGGAAAATGTTCAAGGTATATAAGACAATCAGGCACCTCCATCCCATTTTTGTCTTTGTATCTCTCCCTTAATCTCTATTCCCTCATTTCTAACCCTTCTATAAAACAAGTGTTAATAGATTATACCTCCCTGTCCAACAGAGTGTTGTGAGGTTGAATTCTTCAATGTTTAGGTCCTACATAAGTGTGATGCATCGGAATTAACTGAACTATTAAAATATCTCTATACTTCCCTTTCCAGTCATTTGTGTGGGGGGTGAGGTGGGAGTGTAATATTTGAATCTGAAAATGACTAAAGCAGAACACCCAATTCACATTTCTGGTTGGCACAACCCTTATTTAGAATTGATTTCTATTCCTCTTTCTTTATCTTTTCTACCCTTATTTTCACATACCCTTTTTGTTCTGGGATGTCCTCAAGCAGCATGTAAAGAAAATCCTGGAAAAGGAACAAAAGCACCACCATTAATGTATCTATCTACAAGATAACATCATGTCTATGTCACTAGCAACAGAATATAAACAGCTGCAGATGGGAGAATGATAAGAAAGAAATTTATGTCTCGTTTATGTTATTACGCTGTTCAATTGTTTAGTCAATATGCATTTTGTCAGTTTTCCAAACGAGTCAAGCTATAAAGATGATACAAGTTAAAGAAAAATGGGCCTGAAAACACCGCTCACTGTTTTGACACAATCCTACATTCCATCTTTATTTAACTGATCACATACTACAAAACTAAAAAAAAAAGAACTCTGCAACCTTAATTAATGTCTAGCACCCAAAACTTAGGAAAAGATAAGAAATGCTAAAATTTCAGCTGCCTGTGCAACCTTGCTTTGACTTCTTGGTATGTCAGCATTATGATACAGTCTTTAATTACACAATCACATACTCATGCGATAAATAAATCTGTTAGTCGTTAAAAGTGCCACAGGACTCTGTTGTCTTTCTACAATAGACTAACACGGCTACCCCTTCGGAATGTAACAATACAATTCATTCTCTTTATAAAGTTACCCCTGACATACCAGAGGGATTCTGGCATGCATCACTTTAAACATATTCTAATTCTTTATGACGAATGGATGCAACATACTAGCCACTTGGACTGCCATGAGTAGCCTTATAAAGAGAAGCATTATTAAAAATAACTGCCCATTTAGGCAGTTAACCAGCAGTAAATCAAGTTTGTTAACATTAAAAATATCTTGCTGGGGACAAGTCTAGTGGCCATGGTGATGCCGTGCACTGTAGTACAGATTGCTTAGCATGAGTCCTGAAAATGAGCTCCTGCTCCCCTGGCAAAGAGTGTTGTATTGAAGGCAGTGACTTTGAGTCCTAGGAATGGGGAAAAGCTGTAAGGTTTTCAGTAATGACCCTGAGTTGCTGAATACGGATCACACTGTCAAATATTGAAAGGAAAGAGACAACACAGTTGACAGTGTCAGTAATGGGATAAATTTTTCTACTTTAAATCAAATCCCGGCCTGCTCAGTACTGTTGTCCAAAAATTTTTACCACCTGATGGCATCATTACAGCTCCAACAGGGATGAGGTCTCTAGTGTAAATTTGATTGAAAGTGTTCACACTATATGCCATTTATATAGGAATCTCAAACATTAATCCAGCCAGATCCCATGATCTGCTGACCATCACATCAGTGTTTTATAATCTATTACTAGTGGCAATCAAAGATACCTTTTGTCCTACCAGTGTTTTCACATTTTGTATTATAGACTTAGTTTACTGAGGAAAAAAACCCACTGCTATTTGATTTGAGCTCTTTTTGGTTTTCCAAACACTGATTATGAGAGGAAATGAATAAGACAACAGACAATGCATATACATCTATTAACAATAAAGCAACAGCAATAGTTTTACAAATTTCCTTAAAATTAGGATGCTTCTGTTGTTCTGTAAGTCTTAAACAAAAATTTGATTTAGCACTGAAGTTTATACCGCATGTATTTCAGGGCTCAAAAGATGAGTATTTAAAACTACAAACAAGGGTAACTACAAATTAACATCTATACCATATTCTACTGTAGGAGATGATGGTGGCACCACCTATTTATTAGAGGGCGTAGTAGACTGGGAGGCCACAAATAAAATTTTTCCAACTCTGAAGAGCCACTAGTCTATTTAATTAAAATTGTATTTAAATGTGATTAATCAATTTTAATTAAATTAAATTTGAATTTAATTAATTTAATTCTAATGCAAATTTAATGAAATCATCTGGTGGCCCCTCAGGGTTCTTAAATTTATATTTGTGGCCCTCGAGCCAAAAAGGTTGGGACCCACTGACTTAGAGAATTGCAGGCTACTACTTCTCTTAGTTACTCTATTAACTCACGTGGCAAAAGTCTGGCTGGTGATTCCAACCACTACGATGATTCATGTGGATGTCAAGATGATGCCATACAATGGAATTTATGTTTTTTCAGTTTGTTTTCTAAAATGTAGAAAATTTAACACAAAACACGCTCTGTTAAAACAACATCAGGGCTGCAAGGTTACGCCTTCCAATGTTAGGAAATGATACAGGCAACCTTAATTCTTGCTTTTCCTAAGTTCTGATTGCTTGACTTCGCAATCTTAATGTTTTTTTAAACATAGCTTTTGTGTGTATAATTATAAATGGAGTGAATGTTCACAGAGTTTATAGCAAGCATATGTGCAGAGGAAGAAGTCTTTAAAAAGCAATTTACCTGAAGATCAAAGTAGTCTATGAGCATAGTATAACTTGATTAATTAAATTTAAAATGGCAAGTGTTTTAGGACTTAAATTTTGCTTTAAAAAGGACTTTGATAAAACTTGATTTTAACAGTTATTTTTCAGGAATTTCATTTTTAGAAAAATTTCAACCGGGATTTTATTTGAATGTAAACATTCCTCTCATAGTATTAGCACTAAAAAATGGCAACACCGTGTTATTGAATGTGAGAATCAGAATGTGAAACTAACTGGACTAAAGTGAAACCGACATTTATTTCTGTATTCCAAACTGAACTGAGTGCAAACAGCAAACAAGGGCCGCAATTCTGCAATCTGCTCTGCACAGAGTCTCCTGAACCTATGGTAAGCCCCGCTGACATCAACAGGTCACTCAAGCTCAGCGGTCTTCAAACATAGAAAAGCTTTCCGGACTCAGGCCAAAGAATATAAATCTATTTCAGGCCCTAATTTCTTTAAAAAACAATCCAGAAGTGTCTATACACATAAGTGCTCACACACCTGCATGTCCACATTTCCACCTCCGACTGCCATGTTTCCATGGACAAAGGAACAAGACAGACACATCTATAAATCTGCAGGTGCAGATGCCCACTTACCATACAAAATTGTAGTAACAGTATGGGTATACAGAAAAGTGAGCGTGTGTGTGTCTGTGCGCACATGTGTGTGTACACACACCTGGGCCTCTAATTCACTGAAAATCTGACTTTAAAACTGCCATAACACAAGCCGGGATTTTAAAAATGTTTGTTTATAAGCAAGATGTTCTATTAACTGTTTCTGTGACACAGAATGGGGGAGTAGTACAGATCCATCTGATTACAGGAGATGGAAATGTATGAAAATTCAACTTTGCAACCAACCATTTCCAATCATTGAATTAAAGAATAGACTTAACTGCACCAGCAAAATCAGCAACTCTCATACTCATTTCTATTTATTCCTACTTGGTGTAACTCCATACATTCTAAAATTTTAATTCAAAACAGTTTACTAAATGACTTCTCCCACAGAAAGTAAAATGGAACATTTATTTTTAAATCTTGCTCAGAGGTTCCAGGCTTGCTTTACTCATCTGTTGCTACCTCAACTAAAATAAACAAAAACTACGATTAAAAACACACTAAGCACTGGCAATCAAAATGAAGGAATAAAAGCAAATTGATTAATGTTTCACATCTGAAGTCATTTCCTTGCACCTGCAGCTCCCATCTAGAAAAAACACTACAAATATCACTGAAAACAGGACTAGTTTTCAGAAAGTGGATAATTACTTGCTTTGTGAATTTTTACTTTATCTCTTCTTCATAACTCTTAATGCTGGGAACCTTCACAATTGTTTTGGACAAGTTAAAAGTATGACAACATAACATTTAAACTCACTACTTGGGCCTTTGTTTTAAAACTCTTATTGCTTGAATGGTGGCAATATACTTGTTCAAGAAACAACCTGAATAATTAAAACTCTACTAACTCTTCTTAACTACTTCTGATATCATGTATCCCTATCTACAATTATATGCCAAATACCTACACAAGTACAACATTAAAGTTATGATTTTCAACACAAATAATAAACTCAGAATTAACCACAACTTCCTTCTTGCATTTTTATTACATAGTTACACAACAAAGATGGACCAATAGAAAATACTTCTTACCTGTCTCTAGAAACATACCCCTACTCAATCTTTTGGTAACTTTGGATTTGGCCCCCAATGAACTGCTGAGAAAGCACTGGAAGTGTCAGAAGGGCATACTGGCTCATTCCAGCCACCTCTGATTCCCTAACACAGACACTTAGGACTGCTCAAAGCATAACACTTTAGTGTGTGTTTCTGATATAAGAAAACATGATAGATGTATTTTTAAGAAAACATCCCTAACATTAGTATTTCAAAATCAAATCTCTTCAAACAAAGGAGACCATGTTTCTCCATCTAGACTAAGCACATGGCCACAATTGAAGTTTTAAAACAAAGTCTTCTATGAATTCATTACATTTAAAAAACGAGTCAGATATCTTAGATGAAAAGTCCTATATATTCACACAACTCAAAACCGGCTGAACAAATTTTTACCAAACTACTACGAACATTTGCTTCTAGGAAGAGAACAAGCATGGAACGTATCAGCTTGTGAGAGAACAGCTGGATAGGCTACAAATTCACATTTCACAACAGAGCATTGGGTTGAGAGGGGAGATTACTAGAAGATTAGTAGCACCACTGCAATCTGATCTGGCTAGGATGACAAATATTTTAAAGCACTGGGACCTTCCAGCATTTTGCAGTATTTATGTAATCTACTTACTTAATTGATTTCATGTCCGGAGTCGATCTAATGGCAACAAGCTGACATTTTCTACCCCAATCCAATACTTTTTCTGCAGCCAAATTAAGGGCATTAGACAACTTCTTGCTTTAATTTTTTAAAAAGTTTCCAGCTGTTGCTAACATTAGAACACTGGTATTCACAACCTGGGAGCCCTAGTGTAGACAAGGCTCCCACATTTTTTACACTGTGCCAATTAAAACTTCTCCAAGCAAGTCTAATGGATCTGGTATTCAAAAAACAGCTGCAAGCACTGGGAACTTTCTGTACCTTAGCGCTCCCCAACTTCCCTGAAGAGCCGCATCTAGTCTACACAAGCCAAAGGACTAGGAACTTCATACTACTAACTTTTTCTTTTCTTGGACCAGTTAGCTAATCATGGAAGAATAGCTTCCCTAGCTTTCTTCTCAGGCTGCATCAAGGTACAATACAAGATTTGGTAACTTTGCAGAGAAATAGCTAGCAATTGGGCAGCAAGTCTCATCCTTGAAATTCTTCAGCCTAGCTTTAAAAAGAATCATCTCTTTTCAGAGGGGATTTTTAAGGTCAGCTTTAGTAGTCACTATTATTCCCACACTTGCTGATTACCCAGTTTACAGTCAGCACGTTACTGCGATAATGTACTTGCAACACTGCAAATACAAATGCAAATCCAGAATCCTGAAAGTCCAGTACAACAAAAGAAAATGCAAGTTGTGTTCCTATGCCAGCTTCTATGTATTTAGATTAAAGTGCCTTGCTTATATCGAGGTCTGACACAGGTACACATAATTGAACAGATGGGCACACACCAGTCTGACAGCAGTGCAACTTCTAAGCCAGTGGTCCCCAAACATTCGGAGTCATGCCCTCCCCTTCCCCTCCCAAGAGCTGCAATAGGGAGTTGGGTCCAGCAGCGGGGCCAAAGCCACAGTCAGGGGCTGGGAATTGCGGCCTAAGCTGCACCTGGGGCTAGGGTAAGGGCTGGAGCTCCTGCTGCAGGGCCTGGGGCCAAGAATGGGGCTGCAGAGCTCGGGTCTGTGAAGGGGGCTGGGAACCAGGGCCAAAAAGTGCTGGGGCCCAGGAAATGGCTGGCTAGGAGCAGGGTGTGGGGCTCAGGTGAAGGCCTCAGCAAATAGCCGGACCGCAGGTGAGACCTGAGTTGGGTGGCACTTCCTCTCCACCCCCAGGGGGGCTGGCCCAGGCCTCACCATGCTTCCTAAAAGTTCCTCTGCGACTCCTTAAGGGGAGCACCATACAGTGTGTGGACCTCTGTTCTAAGCACTCAAGCATCACCATGATGACTGCATGATAGATATACTTAATATAGTATATACTATTACAAGATAAGATAAAGTAAGTCATACCTATTATTTACATTCCAAAGAGGTAGCCGTGTTAGTCTATTGTAGAAAGACAACAGAGTCTTGTGGCACTTTTAAAGACTAACAGATTTATTAATCGCATGAGCTTTCGTGGGAGAAAATCCCACTTCGTCAGACGCTTTGTTTTTTACCTTCAGTCCATTAGGTATAATGTCCAGTTGCTTGCATTTGGAAAGGAAGATGATGTCTGTCTGGATCTGTGCAAGTCTGACGAAGTGGGATTTTCTCCCACGAAAGCTCATGCGATTAATAAATCTGTTAGTCTTTAAAAGTGCCACAAGACTCTGTTGTCTTTCTATTATTTACAGTAAGAACCTATTTTTGTTTCCATTGATTTCAACGGAATATTTGCCATTGACCTAAGAGGAGCAGGATTGGGCCCTTCCAGTATACACACAACATTTATTGCTAAGAGCTAATGGAGATTTATCTCTAGCTCAAGTGATAGAGATCTGTACTTCATTCTAGTCATGAAGTGCTGAACAGTTATAATACATCCATCCATCCCACTTGTATAGCACTTTTTATTGCCAGATCGCAAGTGTTTTACAAAGGATAGTTACTATTATCTCCATTTTACAGATGGGAGAAATGAGGCACAGATGTGAAATGTGACATGGTCTAGGAAAAACTGAGTTCATATCAGAGCTTAAAACAAAATCCAAGTTTCCTGACTCAGTGTCCTATGTCCTGTCCACATTTTAAATTTCCAAAACTTGCAATTAAAATAATCAAAAGAGAAAATAAGTCACTTATTTTTCAACAAATTGGGAAAGAAGCAACAGCAGAGTACCTGAGAAAGAATCAGTTGTCCATGAAACTTCTGCACAAACTTCCTTAAAAATTCGAAATATGTAGCTTCTCCAATGCTTCTGGCTAGAGACTGCAAAAGGAAATAGCCCTGGAAAAAAATCAGTGCCAAAGACAAAGAAGATGCTATTAATTAATGGATACACAAAAATAAGTGTTTATAAAATGTATTGATAACATTAGGTTCAGTTAGGTCAATTTTGCACTCTTACCTTCAAGTAATGAACCTGCATGAAGATTTTTTCTGCATTAAGACCATGTTTGATTATACACGTTCCAGACTCACTCACTTCTCCTGTGTTCTCTTTGTTGGGCCTAAAATAATTGCAAATCAAATAAATTTTTGGTAAATGAGCAAAGAAGTAATGCATTACAAACTTTCATTACCCAAAATGATGATAATAGGTTGGTATCTTCAGACACTACTCACTAGAGTGCATTAGTCTCTGTTCTACTCTCAATCTGGATTTGTGTTAAATAGCTTTGCTAATGTGAAAAGAAGTAGAAATAACAAGAAATGTATTCTTCTAATGTAATTTTGTGTGTGGCTGCACAAACAGTTGAGGTTAAACTGTGAAAGTCAATACTCAGCTGGTATACAGTACTTGATCTTCCCTCCCAGACGTGACATCATATTGCATGGCATTTCATTAACAGATACTACGTAGACAGCTGTATTACATTATGAACGAAGACAGACCAAAAAAAAGATATTTGAGACAGAAGTATAAGGGAAGGAAAGGTACTGAATTCATTACACCCGGCTACATGTTTCTCTTTTCATACTTGAACTCAGCTTAACAGCTCACAAGACTACACCTGCAAGAATGAATAGCCTCTTTCATCTACACTTAATACACTGCAGAAAAATATAAGCTTTCTATTTTTTTTCTTCTTCAGTTTGTCATTTTGGGTGCATGTCAGCAGAAAAACAACTAAAGCTTTGAAAAAGAGTGGCCTGACACATGCAGCCTTGGAGATCCTCAGTCAGACAGACAGTAATAACCAGAACAAATTCAAACTGTGTTAACTCTTTAGTACTGGGTGGTCAGATTGCAATGCCTCAAACAGGCATGCCAGAAGCTTATACTATTTATTAGTGCCTAGAAATCCGACACATTTAATCACAGAAGAGAAAAACTAAAGACAAATAATACAAACAAATTTTCCCATACTCCGTAAGTGAGCCTTCCATACCCCAGTCACAGTATTGAAGGGCCACACTGGCTATTGAAGGGCCACACTGGCTATGTCTACACTGGCAAGTTAGTTCGAATTAAGGAGGCTTAATTCGAACTAACTCAAGCCATGGCTACACTAGGGTTTAGTTAGTTCAAATTAAGGGCTTCCTTAATTCGAACTAAGAAGTTTGAATAGGGTATTCGAACTAAAGGGTTAATTCGAACTAACTAGTTTGAATTAGCTAATGTGGCCATGTTAATTCGAACTAATTTCTTAGTTCAAACTAACCGGCCATTGAAATGAACGGGGATTGCATGAATGGCACTTGCTTAGTTCGAACTAACTTTTCCTAGTTTGAATTAAGCTAATTCGAACTAACTAAAATTAGTTTGAATTAGTTAGTTTGAACTAACTAATTCAAACTAATTTTAGTAAGTGTTTACATAGCCACTAAGTCTTACTCTTCTTCCAACTTCTTTCCAAGAGATCCCACACAGAAGCCACTTGGTGGCCTAGGAGGAAAAGACAGCAGTTCTTTAAGAGTCTACCAACATGACTGAAAAAAATTCTGTTTTATTAAATATAGTTCATTAAATATCATTTTAGCACTAGTGAAAGGTGGCAAATTAGCAGTTCTGGAAACTTAAGCCCTCTAGTTTTCCCCTCCACAGAACAGGGACAGCCCACGCAGCAATACCAGCTTCCTTTTGCACACCATCAATATGTCACTGAGGAACCAACTCTAAGGCCATGTCTACACTAACAAGCAAATTCAGTTGCAGTCAACAGGCAGTTTTACTAAATCAACTTCCAGATCGACTGAGCTGGTCTTCGCTTCCACTCAATCAATCCACATAAATTGATCTGTTGGTGGAGAATTTGCCGGCAATATCCATTTAAACCTTGATCTCTGCTTTGATTGATAACAAGATTGATACAAGCAGCTGATTTTATTTAATCCAATAAAGAGAAAAAAACACTTTTGGTTACTGATAACCTAGTCTTTATTCGCCTAAAGGTGAAAGGAACATATCTCATTACCAGTACTCTGAACCATCCATTCCTCTAAGACATGTGCATGTGTGTTTAAACAGCAAACAGAACTTAATCTGCGCTCCATATTTCATTTAGTACAACCTATGTCAGTGATTCCCAGACTGTGGTACAGGAGATTGTTCTCAGCGGTATGCCAGGCACTCTCCAAATGCAATTGGTCAGTTTCAAATCAACAGTGGTTGCATGCCCTGCAGCATGCCAGAAAGTGACTGTGAAAGAAAATGCACGCCCCTGGCCACTGTCCATAATGGTGAATAACATTCGCCAAGCATGCTGGAGGAGTAGTTTTATTAGCAGCATGCTGATCTTTTCTGAAAAGAAACATGCATACAGTGTCAGTTCAGAGTGTCAGCAAAACCTGCAATTGCATGGACTCCCCAGATCAAAGAACAAACTCCCAGGAAGCCACTGCAGCCTAGCCCCTGCTGGATGGGAGGCAGGGGACACATAGGGAATTCCCTCCTGTCAGCGCAAGGACCTTGGGGATGGGGTGGTTAGTTTGTCTGGTGGACAAAAGCCTTGTTGCAGGAGTGGCTCTTCAGCAGCACAGCAGTTGGCTGGCTGCAGCTTGAGTCAGGTCCCAGAAGAATGAGGCCCGTGCACAGTTTGGCCCAGACGACAGGCATCCAAAGGTCCTTCTTGCTTGGGTCCTGAGATGTAGAGGAGCAAAAGGCCTCATGGGACTGAAACTGCTTGAACCCGGGTTAAGCCCCTCACTTCTAGCCAAGACGACCCCAACTCTCTACCTCTTCCCCGCCACCCCCGCCCCCAAGCTGCCGTGTATTTTACAGACACGCACCCCTTTCTCCAATGGCACTTTTTTTTGTTTTCTTCAAGAGCTGCTTAAAATGCTTCGTATTGCTTGTTTTAAATTTGTAAAACGAGAACCAGACTGAAATTTGGCTCAAGTTCAACAATAATCAAGATAAAGATGAGCAGAAACATCAAACTTAAGTTAGACAAGTTAAAGAAAAAAAAATCAAGCCACTGAAAGAAGTTCAGTAACATACCAAAAATATATCAAACACCATTTACAACACTGAATTGTTTCTTGCAATGTGAGTAACGTAAAAGACCCAAATGATAATAATGGCTGCTTTGTTTTCTTTTTGATGCACTGTTAAAGCAGTACCTGGAGCAAGACAGAAGTGATAGTGCTGAACAAAGGAAAGCATTTTAAAAAATTTGCAGCCATGGTCCAGTCTCCTTTGCTTGACGGTACACGCCCGCGATTGGCCAATATCTTAAGGAGTGCTCCAGGATTTCTTATTGATGCCAAGCTCTCACCTAGCTACATCATGAGTAACACTTTCTATCATGTCCGGTTGCCTAGGAGACACCATCCCACCTTGGCAAATGAAAACATAGTTATTCAAACCATCATCACTTCTCAGCTTGATTACAGCACTGCACCATACCAGAAGCCTTCAAAACTTAGGAAAGTTCAACTGATAAAGAAGGCTTCAGCGCTTAGCCTCAGGGAATGCAGCCTATCCTGAATGCATCAAATCCATTCTCCATCCCCGAAAATGACTTCCCATAGAACATTGACTCAAGCTCTAGGTCTCAGTCCTGAATGGCCTGGGCTATGATTATTAAAAGGCCCTCTAAAAGTTCCATGATGAAGGACCTCATTGACAGTTTTTCTCTTCTAGCTTAATGGAACTCTCTACAATAAGGGTAAAGGTCCTCTGTGGAGGAGATAGTGCTTTTTCAGGTGCTGATCCAAAACTGTGTAATGAATACCTGCAGGAACTAAGACCACCCCAAACCTCAAAGCTTTCCACTCCAAGTGCAAAGCACATTTTTAACCTTACTTTCTCTAATACACATACAGCAATGTATGTGTACTTGTATAATAATAAAAACATAATCCAAAATCAAACTCTTCATTGCACATACTTCTCTCCCTAAAGAGAGGATGAGAGAACAAACAAGTGACAGATGTTAGTCATGTTGCTTAACGCCATACTGGAAGGCACTCAGGTACCAGAATGATAAACGTGGTAGCAGAACCTGCACAAAACAGACAAACCAACAGCTACTGCTAGGTAAGTAGTCAAAATTAACTCAGTTTACTGATGCCTCAGGATCCCTGAAATAACCTCCCCACCCTCTTGACATGAGTGGCAAATTTCTGCACCCATCTGCTGTTTTCAAGTACGGATTTTCATCGTAGGGCAGCCTTGAACAGAGGAAATTTATCCTAAAAACAAGACTATGCCAGAGAACTTCAGTAGCCTCCTTGCTACTGTAGCAGGTAATGTAATCATATTTGAAGAAAAGTTCTCTTTCACACACACAACTCTGGATTTCATTCTGATTGATCCTTCAAACCCAAAACACATTATCTCTTTGTGGTCTGCAGTCATGAAAGTGGTTGAAAATCACAACTCTGTAAACTTTACTGATGCAACTAAGGGAAGATGAAATACATAAAGGTATTGGATCACTTTCAGTTCTCTGAAAATACTAATAAAACAGACAAAAGTGACACAATAGGATAGAACTTGATTAGATTTTCAAAGCAAATTTCACTAACTTCCCCCTCTATGCAGGTGATGTGCAGATATACCTCTCAGACCCTGAATTCTCCCCTTTGTTCATACTTGCATCTTTGTTATTCCCAGCCAGGGCCAGCTCCCACTCCCTGGGGGGTGACCGGGGTCTCTGGGGGACAAGGCAGCCTGGTCCGGTCACCAGGCTCCCCTCCAACATGGGAGGGCGGCGGCCCCAACTAGGCCATTGGCCCTGGGCCTCACTCCGTCCAAGGGACGGCCCTACCTATCCACATGGCCACAAGGGCCTAGGCTGGCTGAACACCACCAGCAGCCAGCCTTGTGGGTAAGAATGAGGAGTAAAGACTAAAGAGTAATCTAATAACACTATTCCAAGATTAACATGTGTTTTATCTTTTTATTTGCTTGTGGTAATGCCTGACTCCTTTATTAAATTATTGTGCATAGATTTGCTATATACTCACTTAAAATCATATCCTAATCAATAAACTAGTGTTTGTTTTATTTAGCGCTGTGTGGAATTTAGAGGGTGTGAATCAGAGAGGCTGGGCACATCCATTTCAATGTCAAATGGATGGAGAAAGGTCTATGAGCCTATGGTGATTGGGGAAGGATCCCAATCCCTGTAGGATGGTAGCTCCCGGTGTAGTATCAAGGGGCTGCAGGTGCTCGCTTGGGGACTGTCTCTTGAGTTGCCAGAGGGCACACACCCACTGCCTGGGACCAATTACATGCAGGAGGCTGCTGTGGACTGACTCAGAAGTGAGTGGTCACCTGGCACAGCGGGATAAGTCAGGGCTCAGGAATGGAGATCAGGGGGTTGCAGCAGCACACCAGACCAGATACCAGGAGGGGGACATCACAGGGTTATCCCATGCTGGTGATACCATGTACATAGCTAGATGGCTTCATGGCATGGGGTAATAAGCAGTTTCTCCTTGCTTTTAATATAGTACAGTTCAGATATGTATTTTTGTCAAGATATGCACTGTGATATTTCATAGAGCAGGAAAAAAAAATGTTGTGCATAGAAGCCTGATAGCTCTGAGCTACAGAATGTTTCCATCAAATTTCAGGTCATTCTATAGCTCGTCCCCTGGGAGATGTTCCAAATGTTCCAGCTCCTAATGCATCCATGGCTAGTGTCATTGTTGGATGAGGGACAGAGCATGGTGCTCCTTTTCATACACTCTGGGGTCTAGCTACCAATTCAGTTCCAAGAAGACAAAAAGTAGGACTATAACATTATTATTTATCTGGTGTCTTGATGGGAATAGGCTAACCTCAGCCAGAGCTGTAGGGGCCACAAGTGAAGTCTGGCTAATGGTGTCACATACGTGCATAATGACATATGATCTAGCCATCCGAGGTACCACCCTGGTTGTATCTGAGCTTATTTAGTTCAGTATTGATTGCAGGGACCTGTCCTTGAGTACCTATACTTCTGCTGACCAGGAGTTAATCATAGCTCCTATTAACTCTAGCACCTGTCATGGAATGAATCATAGAAAATTAGGGTTGGAAGGGACCTCTGAAGGTCATCTAGTCCATCCCCCGGTCAAAGCAGAACCAATCCTGACTAAATCTTCCCAGAAAGGACTTTGTCAAGCCACACCTTAAAAACCCCTAAGAACGGAGATTCTATTACCTCCCTGGGCAACCCATTGCAGTGCTTCATTACTCTCCTACTGAAAAAGTTTTTCCTAATATTCAACCTAGACCTCTCCCACTGCAACTTGAGGCCATTGTTCCTAGTTTTGTCATTTACTAGCATTGAAAACAGCTTAGCTCCATTCTCCTTGGACCTTCCTTTCAGGGAGTTAAACACCTCTATCAAATCCCCCTCTCATTCTTCTCTTTTGCAAACTAAACAAGCCTAGTTCCCTCACCCTCTCTTCATAAGGCATGTGCTCCAGAAGACCACCTAATCATTTTTGTTGCTCTCCATTGGATTCTTTCCAATTTGTCCACATCCTTTCTGTATCACCAGTGCCAAAAGGGGGGGGGCGATCACTTCCCTTGATCTGCTGGCAATGCTCCTACTAATCCAGCCCCATATACCATTAACTTTCTTGGCAATAAGAGCACACTGTTCACTCACATTCAACTTCTTGTCCACTATTACCCCCAGGTGCTTTTCTGCAGAACTGCTGCATAGCCAGTCACCCCCAGTCTGTACCAGTGCATGGGCTTCTTCCATCCTAAGTGCAGGTCTCTGCATTTTATCCTTATTGAACCTCATCAGATTTTCTTTTTTCTAGATCACTCTGTATCCAATCCCTAATCTCCAGGGTGTATATCGTTCCCTCCAGCTAAATGTCCTCAGCAAGTTTGCAGATGGGGCAATCCACTCCATCCTCCAGATCATTAATGAAGATTTTGCATAAAACCAGCCCCAAAACTGACCCCAGGGCATTCCGTTTGTTACCAGCTGCCAACTAGGCACTGAGCCATTGATCAATACCCATTGAGCCTGATGATCTAACCAGCTTTTTATCCATTTTATAGTCCATTCACCCAACCCACACTTCTCGAACTTACTCATAAGAATACTGTGGGAGACCACATCAAAAGCTTTGCTAAAGTCAAGATATATAATGTTCACCACTTTCCCTGCAGCCAAAGAGCCAGGCATCTCATCATAGTAGGCAATCAGGTGGTCAGGCATGATTTGCCCTTGGTAAATCCATGCTCACTGTTCCTGATCACCTTCCTCTTCCAAGTACTTCAAAATGGGTTCCTTGAGGAGCTGCTCCATGATTTTTCCCAAAGACTAAGGTGAGGCTGACCAATCTATGGTTTCCCAGATCCTCATTATTCCCTTTTTTGAAGATGGGCACTCTATTTGCCTTTTTCCAAGCATCTAGGACCTCTTCTGGGACATAACATCTTGTAGTTCATCAAGAAAACCAGCAAGGAAACAAAGAGGATGCATTCTAGGGCAGTGGTGATCTCCTGCTGAATTAGTCTCTGATCTGCCAATTATCCTGGTACAAACGGTTATGGATGTCTCTCCTCCTTATGTGTGCCACTGCCATTGCTAGGCATTTTATGATGAATCACCATTCCATGGAGAGTCTGAATGTCAGTACTTTGTACTGGTAATGGTTGGGACCTATAGAGAACCTCAGGTATTTCCTGTGGGCTGAGTGAATGGCTATATGAAAGTATACAATCTGTAAGTCAAAAGCCATGAACCAGTCCTGAGCCTGAAGAGAGATGGAATGATGGAAGCAAGCGTAACCATGTTGAATCTGAACACACATTTGTTCAGACTTCCCAAGTCTAGGACAGGACAAATATTCCCTTTCTTCTTCTGAATATGGAAATATCAGGAATAGAATCCTCTTCCTCTGTACCCTTGTAGTACCTCATCTACAGATTCTATATGACGGAACAAAGCAACTTTGGTTTGTACTAAGCTCTCATGAAAAGCATCCCAGAAAAGAGATGGGTAGGGGGTAAGGATTGGCATTGTATGGGGTGCTATGTATGATGATCTCAAACATCCATCTGTCAGATGTGATGGAAGACCTAGCTCAGTGGAAGGGGACAAGGTTCCTTCTAAAGATGACATTCTGTTCTGGACAGATTTAGATATTGCTCCCAACAGTCCAAGTAAATCTGCAGTCTTGCAGCAGGTGTGGAGTATGATAGGGAAGAGGAGGAAGACAGGCATACCTGAAGTACCTCAGTTTCCTTCTTAGGGGATTCTTGCGCTATCAACTGTGATAGAATGGGGTCCCCTATCTCATATGAGGCTGATACTTGTAAGGCTTACAATATGGGTTTGGTATGTAAATCCCGAAGGATCACTGGGTGGCCCTCAAATCTTTAATGGAATATAGAGCAGTTGCTAAATATTCGATTCTTTCAAAAGGTAGGTCTTATATTGAAGCTTGCACCTACGTAGGGATCCCTGACTCTTTTAGCTGGAAGGCTCTTCTCATTGTTATGGCTGTAGCTGTGCATCTGACTAGAGTCTGAATTGTCCATGTCTGTCTGCTGAGCAATCTTAACTACTACATAGTCATTGTTACCAGATGTAACTAGCTTTCCAAGAGCTGCTAATAAGGACAGCAGACATTTTGAATATTGAGTCTTCTATGATATGAGAGAAGTCCCATAAATTATTTGGTATCCTGACTGTGTTGGATCCTGCTGGAATTGCCCTTTCAATAAACAAAGGGATACTCAACCGTACTACCATTCCTGCTACCATTCAGCACCTGCCACCATTCCTGCCACAGCCTGAAGGTTTGAAAAAGAGTACCAAGTTCCACAGAAAGGTTTTGGATATTTTATATTCAACCCAGCCTGGGCTTGTGAGTTTTCTCTGCAGTGCAGGGGAAATCGATATCCAACAAAAACACCCCAAGAGATAAAGAAAAATCAAACTGACCTTTTTTAAAGGAAATTTTAGTCCTCTGCTTCCCAGCAACTCTGTAAATTATCAAGCTCTCCTAGCTAAGTTCAACTTTTTAATAGTATCATCCTTCTTAGCCAAACTTCCACTAGATATTAGAAGAGTTTTGGAACATAATCAACGAGGATCAGTGTTCCCATTACAGGGCTGATGCTTAGATCCCCAGTTCTTTTCTCAACATAGAGGGTTTGTCAGCACCAGCTTTCGGTATCGAATACCTGCGGGAGTGTCCATTCGCTGACATTGATTTCTCTGGTACCTGATTCAGTCTTGGTACCTGTTTATTTAGGTTTGAAATGAACTTTATGAGCTGCTCTAACAAGTGGATCTTATGACAGGCATTTTTGATGAAAAGGAGAGAGATGCCATACACTTGTCTGGCACATGGCTTTCACCCATCCCAAACAGAACAGGCATTTGGTGTGGCCATCAGTTAGCATGATCAGCCTATTACATGTTGTACAGGACTTGAATTCTGCATATCATAGGAGAATGCTGAATACTTAACCACATGGTACAGGTGGGTACGTAACACGGGGAGGGTCTTTTTGGGGGGATGGGGCATTAATGTCAAATTCATCAAATTAGGGATTTTGAAGCAATTTCCTAGTAGTGAGGAAGATGACAATTCAGTAGAAGAATCAGTTAACGTGTCAGACCCACAGGTTGGACATTGCTGCATTTCATCTTGCTACCATGGGCTGCAAGAGGGAACTGGGATGGCGGGAGGTTGCGGTCATTCAGTGTTACATCCGAACACGGGAGCATGGGCAGGCATGGTGCACATGCATGTGTCAAAAGACATGCGTAAGTACCATGGACACCTACTGTGGGATCAACACAGACAAAGATGAAAGGGACAATACAGAATAAACAATTTTTTTTAAAAAAAATCAGGCTATACAGCATGCAGCAGAAAATACTTCATTTCTGATGCGTGCACTACAAATGACCCACAGAAATCAGAGACAGGAATGATCACCGGACAGTGAGTTGCCTTTAAGGCATATTTCTGTAACATGCAATAGTGACACAGTCTGTGAGGAGAAATGATTAGTGATTGTTTCACACCTATATGGGAATACCAGTGTGTGAAAAGCAAACAGCATGGAAGATGTAAAGAGACCAGGATATAAAAATATACAACAAATAAACCATTCTCCAGTGTCAAATGAAAGACAACATTTTGACACTATATATTTATATTTGGTTATATTACACACATACACCCACACACATTTTTAAAAAGCAACCAATGTATAATTAATGTAAAACAAGGCAAACGTGATTCCTTAACACTAAAATAAAGGAAAGCAAATGTCCAGATAAGCCCCCTATCACCAGAAGCCAGGTTCCTAGTCTAAAAATATAAACTGTTAATCAGTAGTTGTGTTGGTAGCAGCTGTATGGTAGCTAGTGATAAGACTTGCTTTTGTGTATGTACCTATCATCAAACTGCATACTTGCAAATGTGTACCTACTCTGATCCTGCTTACAAGTCTGATGTACAATTCATCAACAAACATAAAAGCATTAAAAAAGAGTGCAGTTATGCAGAGCTTGTAACACACCCTGTCGCATCACACTGACTGGGACAACATGAGTCTATAAGGTAGACTTTCTTCTACTTGCAATGGCTTTTCCCTCTGAGTCTTGGACTTTCAGTCCCTAGGGGGAAGGTGTGGTGTTTGCAATACTCTGAATCATATCCAACAAGCTGATATGTGGGTTAACATAGGGCTAAAGGGAGGTGGAACTGGCAAACCTTATTTTCTTGGCTACCTGGTGGGGTGAGACAAGCTATTCACCGTGGAAAAGTTAGACAACTACTCCAGTTATCCCAAGGTAAAAGAATATGGCAAACCTCCAGGAAACCCATTAGACCAATCCATATGTTTAATCTGTTATGAGAGCGCCAAGAGCCTCTTGTTTGACATACTTCCATGGTTAGGATGATAGGTGAGAAAGGGCCTCTGTTTAGATGTCTGGGACAAGTCCCCCCACCCACTCTCTCAATTGCTATTAAGCAAAAGACAGGGTTGTTTTTTTTTAATTAAGTTTTGTTCTTAGGTTTTTAAAACTTCATTCAGCCTTTGAGTTAGAAAATGCATACGTGCTTCTGTTCAACCACTATATAAAGCAACTACCACGGCTTCAAACAAGCAACTTGGTTCATGAAACGTCCTCTTTCTATTTTTGCAAACATAAGCACTTATAAAACATTTACAAACATTTTATATCAAACACCATCTCTGTTTTGAAGCCCTTTACAAAAACTCACATAATGAAGACGATAAGTAACCTAGTTCAAGTTAATTAGGTAACTTTTTTCTTTAGAAGGAAATAAGGAAATGTAGTAGATGTAATCAGATGATCTGGATGTACTTCCTGTGGAGCAGGATGAATGGATAGATGCAGGGGGAAATGGGTAGGAGGGGGGAGAGACAACATATGTGAAAAGAAAAAGATTCTGCCATTGTATTTTTACCTTAATATCTGTAGCTCTTTGTCAGAGTTCTGAACCTCATCTCTGAGCCGTCGCCAGCGCAGCAAAGTTTTCAACTCCCGCTGCTCTTTTGCTTCTTCGTGCGGCAGCTGTTTAGTACACAAATACATAGTTCACTGCTTGTTGTTTTCGTCAGTGGTCAACAATTTTCTGATGGAAAGACTTATTTTGTTTCCCTTTAATGTATAGGAGGACCAGAGTACAGCATAAACATCCACACCCTTGCTGAAAAATGCAAGCTTTACAAAGGGTTAAGACCAGCACGGAGGAAACAAGAGCATCTAATCAATAGTCAGTTAAATATTTCTGCCTGAGGAGGGAGATAGGCAGTTGTTTTCCCGTCAGTGACTGGCAATAAGTAAAGTGGACATACAGTACAGATACCCGGCATATCAGTTCTGGCTACATCTTTATTCTTCCCAGCCTTGAAAGCAGAAAGCTGTTGTGTGTCCTGATTTCACTCCACTTTCCTACTACTTCTGCTTTGCTGATGAAAAATCCCTGTTGTATTTATCCCTACCAAAGCAGATTTACAGTGAGGGTTGCCAATGAAATATATTCCGATTTGTTAGCTACAAATGAACAACTAATTTCTGATTTTTCCTTATTTTCTTGCACTACACTATTTTTTCAGACAGCTGCATTTACTATGATGTAATATAGAGTATATTTATAACCCCATTAATACACAGCAACAAAATTTCCCAATGATTAAAAATGAAAGAAATACTTTTTATAGTCTTGTAAATTAATAGGAATAAAATCATCCAGTTTTAATTTTTGTTATCCATTAATTTCCAGTTCTGCAAGATTATCTACACAGTTTGCTTTCAGGTGGCTCAAAACAGATTAGAGGAAATGAACAGAAGCATCTTGTAGTGTAGTGATAGCAAAGATGGAGGTCAGAGAAGAGTCTGAGGAAGGGAAAGAAATGGAAGGGTGGGGATTACCTCTTTCTCTCTCCAGAAATTTAGATGTGATGGTGGTGGTAGAAATGAGTTTGATTTTATATCATGCCATATATGTGCCTGCTACTTTACAAAACAAATAAACAAAAAAATCCCAGTTCAGAAGAGTTCTTGGGCACAAATGGAGGCATGTGCTGTTGATTTCAAAAGTGTTCACGTATGGGGAAGATGATTAGGTGAATGGAAAGGACAAAGAAGAGCAACTGACTGAGAGAAATGAGACAATTTTGAGTAGTGGGTCTTTGGGCAGACAATCATTGAGAAAATACGTTTTAGTTTTTATATGGAATGACCTAGACCTTTGAAAAGGTGTGTGTTAAGTGTGGATAGGTGTAGAAGTAAGGAATTTTAAACTCATCTATAATGCTACTGGAATCTGTATTCTAACAGAAGAAGGCTCAGAATATATTATTTTTAAAAAGAGATTTATAGTAATTGCCTTCAATTTAATAGTAAGGCATTCAGTTACACAGCATCTTAATTTCTACACTGTAAAACAAAGTTGAGATCTGTCTTCATACCTGTTGCGCTACTGCCCAAAATACATCTTCCAAGTAAGTAGCAAACCCTTCACTTATCCATTCTTCAGTCCAATCACGAGCACCAATGGCCAACCCAAACCAAGCATGAGCAATTTCATGGCACAGACGTGTTCCACAGAGATGGCTCCCTCCAGTTAATATGCTCTGTGACAGGAAAATGATGTGTGGGCTGCATAATATGAATGAAGGACAAAACACATTATAGACTTGTTACGGCATGCATTGCGTGGCTATAGTAATATGTAGACTTTATTAGTCTTGTCAGCCTGTTATTATTATATGCATGTTAGGTCATGACAGATAGCTTATAGCTCGGGCGTTTTTTGGAATTAGATTGCATTTTATTGTTGTCTGGCAGAGATTCAAGCTAAAATTCTGCCAAGCAGTTGTTTCATATTCAACCATCAAACATATATTACCTGTAATAAGTAACTTAAACCAAACTTTTACATTTTTCAAATTACAAGGCTGACTTATTTCAGTGGAAGCATTTATATTTAAACAAGGATAATAAAAGAAGAGCAGGTGTGACTAAAGACAGGCAGTATTTATCAGTAAAATGATGAAAGTAGGAAATAAATACAGCAAAAATGGTTTGAAAAGAAAATAAGTTGCTCACCAAAGGCAAAAGAAAAAAAAAAAGAATGCAAGATAAAGCACACACAGACACACAAGCCATATTTGATTTGTTATAATCCAGACATGTTAACAAACATGATACAGTCCAAGGGCCATATGTTCCAATCTCTATGAAGTGCACAGGGAAACAGAAAACCCTTTACACATGGATACTGTCCGGGAGAAGGCATGTGCATAGTGTGTTGTTCCCCACTCCGTATAGTTACAACCATACACCAATGAATATAACAGAATCTCCGTACTAAGTAAAGGTCTGGTCTGATACGGGAAGGAAGTTTGAAAAATATGCTATATGTGGTATAATGCACTAAAGAAAATGCTTAAACTTAATTGCAAATAATGGCTGCTCTAAGATTCTCTGATGTCAAGTAGAAACTGAATGCTCCTGTAAAGCTCCTTACTACTCTTGTAATAAGATGCTTCTCAGCATGAGTAAACATGGCAGAATTTGGCTCTATGTGGCCACCATCCAGGAGATTGAAGGAGCATTGCCGGCACTATGCTGTCCATGTCACAAATGGGACTAAAAAGGGTGCGGAGCTAGGTCCTTTCATACATATGGATTCACATCCACAGAGTATTTCCCTTCTAAACTCACCTATCCTCTACCTCCACATGACCCAGAGCCCATCTGTTTTCCAAGATCCACACAGTTAGAGCATATGGTAAAGAATAGCATTCTTCAGAGGTATGTCTGACCTCCTGAATATGGGCCACATGGCCTGAAGACATTTCCAAGAGACACATACTATTCATCAAAGATGTTCTCCATCCTGTCCTACCCTTCCACCACTATTCTCCTTCAACAGTCTACATGCCTGGATCTGAGATCTTAAGTGAAAACACTATGGCTTATAGTTAAACAAACAACAACAAAAACCCATACAACAACAATCTTCTTATAAAAAATAATAGTGGCAAAAAGCAGGTTAAATGCACTTAAATCAGCTAATATCCCAACAGATATCATAAAAAGCTGAAGCACTAGTAAAGGAATCAAGTCACTGAGAACAAAGAGCAAGAAAAAATAGCTCTTCTCCAAATCTCTACAAAAACCAACTCACTAACAAGAAAAACAACAAAAAGGGAAAGAAAAAAAAGCACAGAAGCCGTTGAACATGATGAGACACACACTTTTATTATCAGGCCCCTGCTGAGAAGAATAACTGCAACTTGGGATATTACTTTGGTCATTTTTAAGTAAATGACCGCTAGCTGGGGCCTGTGCAGTGCTACAAAGAAAAACCACAGAAATGTATCAGGTAAACAACATTCCAGACATACTGTTGGCTGTCTTTCGACCACTTGGCTAAACAAAACAGAAGTAACTTCATGCCTTACAAACAGGCTCAGATTAGGGTTTGCATTTTAAGTAACTCCTATACACACATAGGAAAATAAAGGCAGAACTTGTATTTCTCCATATCACCGTTTCTATTCTAAGTTACTTAAATAACAGGAAGGTTACACCTTGGCATATGCCTCTTTTATGGGGAAAAAAAAGATTATTTTTGTAAGGAAATATATACAGGGCACATTTAGGCTGAAATGAAAATGTGAAGCTTTCTAAACAAATGGAAAATAAGGATGTGTAGGAGCAGAATTTCATTTTAGAATATTTGTGCTCACCTTGCCCCCTTTCTCTGAGAATACCCCAAACCTTCCCCTTTATTTTGCTGGCTCTCATCATACCGGCTGTTCCTCTGACTTACAACATCATATGGTTCCCCTTTACAGCTCATTTCAGAGATGCCAATACAGAGCAATGTAAGATGCTTCTTTATTTTAGCCTCACCTTTCCTTTAAGCCTCCACAGCACTTCCAGTGCCTATTGATCAAGAAAGAAATCGGAGTCTTCAACTATGGTCCCATGTATTTACTTCATAAAAATTCTAGCTTTCCAACATGTATCTGAAGACCATATATTTATGCTCCCTTATCCTCAGAGGACACTATGTTCTGCCAAAGATATAGCACGTCAGCTGTCCTCATCAACGTTATCTACATTTTTTATTTTTACTAACAGTATCATTCCCTAAAAGGCTTGATAAATGCAGTACGTGAAGCCTAGGATAAAAGAGATGACAACAAAGTTGTTACATTTTATAGTCCAACAGAATTTTTCATTAAGGATATGAATTTTGTCCCCTTTTTGTTATGTGGTATATATATATATATAATGTTCACAGAATTAATCTATGACGACTCCAAGATCTCTTTCTTGAGTAGAAACAGGTAACTCAGACCCATCATTTTGTATGTATTGTTGGGATTATGATTTCCAATGTGCATTACTTTGCATTTATCAACACTGAATTACATCTGCCATTTTGTTGCTACCTCATCAAGTTTAGTCTGTTTTTAACTCTTTTGGACTTATCTCAAGTAGTTTTGTATTGTCTCCCACCTTTGCCACCACACTGTTTGCCCCCTTTTCCAGGTAATTTATGTATAAACTTGAACACTGCTGGTTATAGTACAGAACCTTGGAGGACCCTGCTATTTACCTCTTTCCACTGTTAAAACTGACCATTTATTCCTAACTGTTGTTTCCTATCTTTTAAGCAATTACTGATTCCTGAGAAGACCTTCCTCTTATCCCATGACTGCTTACTTTTCTTAGGAGCCTTTGGTGTGAATCTTTTTTCTGAAAGTCCAAATACATTATATCAACTGGAAGACTCTGCTCCACGTGGTGGTTGACCCCCTCAAAGATTTCTAATAGATCAGAAAGATATGATTTCCCTTTATAAAGCAGGCTTTACTCTTCTCCAATGTATGGTGTTCATCTGTGTTTGATGTTTTGTTGGGTTTTTTTTTAAACTATAGTTTCAACAAATTTCCCTGGTACTAAAGTTAGGCCTACCAGCCTGTAATTGTCTGGATCACCTAGTAAGTCTTTTTTTAAAAAAATCAGTTACATTAGCTATCTGGTACTGAGGCTGATTTAAGTGACAGGTTATTATGACCACGGTGCCTGGAGGTGTTATACTGAGAATACTTATTCAGTGCCAATGTCAAGGAATAGAGCAGACAATCCCCCCAACTCATGGTTTATTCTATAATTCAATTCACCAAGCCAGTAACAAAAAGGCTTCTCTAATACCACACTAGTTATCAAGAAGTCATACTCGGTCCCCTTGAAGCATTCCAGCTTTTGGCCCCCTCTCTAGATAACCAAGTCTAATATAGTGAGTGGTTACTGAAAACTGGATTCATCCTATATTAGGTCCACCAGTCCCAAAAAAACAGGCACTGATCCCCAGATCATTGTGAGTCTCAGATCTTACCAACAATCAAATAGAGGCCAATCCTTTAGCAACTAAATCTAAAGATTTTAATAAGAAAAAGAAAAAAAGAAGAGAGTTGCAGTGGTTAAGAGATCAATAACCTTTAGGTACAGGAAAAGTGCTTAAGTCAGTTCCATAGCAGAGATAGTGAGGCTGCTGATTTGTAAAAAAATCTCTCTCAGACTCATAGACTCTACTGTCAGAAGGGACCAATATGATCACCTAGTCTGACCTCCCGCACAGTGCAGGCCACAAAACTTGTAGTCAATTTAAAACTTTATAGTCCAAGAAGCAGTCCAGGTGTAGAGTTGTTAAAGTTCTTCCATAAGAAAGTCCAGGATAAATCCAGAATAAACCCGGAGACCTAGGTCTCGTCACTTAGACCTTCACTGTTAAATTTTAAGGAGACCTGAGATTTAAAGAGAGAGAGAGAGAGAGAGAGAGAGAGAGAGAGATCACATTTGAAGCTTCCTTTATAGTTGAAGCCAACTGAGTGCTGACAGATAACTCCACCACATGGGCTTTAACAAAAGCAATCCAACAGTTTGATCTCTATACAGTGAGTCCTTTCTCAGACAATGCATTAAGAAATAGCCATTCAGATTATTAAGACAGTTCATTATAGCTAAGGTTAAGATTTTGTCACGGTTATTTTTAGTAAAAGTTAGGGACAGGTGATGGGCAATAAACAAAAATTCACAGAAGCCTGCAAACCTTGCGGTCAGCTTTTCTCATTCTCTCTTGAAGACTGGAAAACATGTTCTCATGTTAGAGTGACGTGGTGGGGGAGATAATGTTTTTTTACTGGACAAACTTTTGGTTGTAAGAGACACAACGCTTTCGAGCCACACAGAGCCCCTCACCCTCCTTGTCTCTCTAATATCCTGGAATTGACATGGCAACAGCTGCACCGCATACATCTCCTCATGTTGTCAGTAAGTTTTTTATTTACAAAGCTATTTATTTATTTGAACTGCAGCGTAGCTGGACAACCTCTTTCCTCATTCTCAGTGAAAAGGGTGCTGCCAATTAAGTCCTGAGGAGGCAGTTTAAGAGGCCAGTTATTGTGCTCCAGGTGTCCAGGGAAAGCCCAAACCAGTAATTAAAATGGACACTGAGTGAGAGAAAGATGATCCTGGGCAACAGTGAGTGTCTGGGAGAGTGAAGGAATATGAAAACCCAGGTCACTGTTCCTGAGACCAGGATCCTTTCTGAATGGGTGAAACAAGGCTCCCCTCTCTCCCCCAGACTGGTCTTTGGGGGTTATTAGACCTGCTGGAAGGCCAGGGGAGAGGTCAGATGACTGGGGGGGTATGTTACTCAAAAAAAAAAAAAAAAAAAAAAAGGCATCAAGCCAGTCAGAGAGTACACAGGTCAAGGAGGCCAGGACTGAAACCACACAGTCCCAGGAAACATGGCTTGGGATGGGTGAAAAGGTACTCTTTTGGAAACTGGATATTGTTTAATAAATTAGACCCCAAGGGAGGGATGGAGAGGGGGATATTGTTTTTTAAAGACTTTGGATGTGAGTGGATTATTCCCAGGAACCTGAAGAGAAAATGAGGCAAAGGACTGTTGTGGCACCCCAGATAAAGGGGAATGCTTAGAAACGGCATCCCTCCTATAAGTGGCATTGATCAGAGAACCACCTGGAGCCTCTGCAGTTCCTTTCTGTAATCACATTTCAGACCATCCCTAAATCAAGGGCAAAGCCCTCCTTTGTGGGACTGTGTAGTTCCAATTCTGGCCCCCTGTGCCTCTTCCCGTTAGTCCAGGGTTAAGTTACCACAGCCTTTCTTCTGGGACTTTCTTCCTTTAAGTCTTTGCTTCCCTAACCTGTGAACTCTCTTTGACTGAGCTTGAAGCCTCCTCTTGAATCATTCAGTAACTTGATCATTTTCTTCTTGACACTTCTCATGTGAATCCAATTACCCCAAACACAAGTCTGGGCTATCTGGAAGAGAAGAAAGCCTTATCCCACCCCCTGTATAACGTTCTTGGTCTTGGACCACTAAATAAATAAAGGCCTAGCCCTTCCTACTCTTCCCCTCCCCCTCTTAGATGCTAACTGATGCCCAGGACCATTTTCCTTCCACCCACTGTCTGCTTTAGTTATTTCTTTGGCCTTTCTTCCATCTTCCCTAAGCAGGATAGCTATCTCCTCTGGTCTGAAGGGTTCAGTGCCCTGATAAAGTCAGATATAAGGCTTGGTCTAAGAATGGGTTTTCTAATTGGCTCCTGAAATGGAATCGTCCACATATATGATTGTGCTGTCATATGTCAATCTAAAATATATATTTAACAGAGAAAGAAAAGTCATGGATAGTCCAAGACATCCAACAATTATAGGAAATTAACTTTCTCTTCATTTTGAGTGGAAAAGAAGAACTTGATCTTAATTGGGGGTGAGAAGGGTTAATTCACTTCTGCAATTACATTAAGACCTGATCACTCTGCCCAACCTATGGAGCATCTGAAGGTGCTGTCTTTTCAAGTTTCACTTGAAAACTTGCCGGTCCAACCTGCAAGTAACTTCTGCCAAGCAGGCCAGAACAGGCTGCCTAGGTGTGGTAAGCAGCACTGGGAGCCACACTCAGTTAACAAAAAACAACAATCCTTCCCAGAAAGCTGGAGTGGTTCCCAATGCCCATTATAAGAAATTAATTACTTGCTTTCAAGAAGTACTTACTTGGGTACACTCTTCAACCAAAAAGGGCATTATTCTGACCAGAATCACAACCCTCAAAGTTTGATTTTCACATTAGATCTCTTTTTCAAGCAAATTAAGTGCCACTCCCAACTAAACTAAAATATATGAAAGAAGAATATGAAATGATATGGTATGAAGAAATGAGGGTAAAACATAGAAATGGAGAACTGGTTCCCAAAAGGAAAATATTGTTTTTCTTTAGATCCGAGCAGCAGAGATATACTTTCCTTCATCAGGCCTGATTGTCCTTGATGTGTACTGAAGTCATCAAAATTCATCATCCACTTGGTTTTCCTTCACAAATGCTTAATTTTTCTTCAACATATAAAAGGTTTCCAAGAGGGGCAGTGAACAGAACAGTTGCCTGAAAAGCTTAGAAACCATCTCTCTGTCAGCAATTCTGTACAACTTTGTCTCCAGACTAATTACATACAGGTGCCAGTTAGAGTAGAGCTGCAGAAAATGCACCATATTTGACTATTCCCATGTAATTTTCAGTCAACAGGAAAAGAGCAAACACATGGTCTTCAGCTTACTGCACGTGTGTACACATAATTAATAGCTCTTTAGTTAGCAAACTAACAATGTGCAGAGAACATTCCTTACAGACCAATCCCATCCCTTTTGAAGCTTCAGTAGATGTGATTAAGAGTAAAGTTCTCATCTAATAAACAGAGTTATAGGTACAACTCCTCACTTTTTTATCAAGATAACAGAAGAGATCATTAAAAGGAACCCATCCACTCCCTGGTCAATTGGAAAAATAACATTTTTACTGGAAAATTTTGCACCTTCTGTAATTAAAACTTACATCCAAGATCACAATAACTGATAAGTTAAAGAATACAAGTTTTGTTCAGCACCTTCTGTACCGTCACCATCACTCTCTCCTATTTAATGAACTAGTCAATTTATCCCTTATTAAAAATAATCAGAGGAATAAGAAAACCCTTTAAAATCTTTTAAATGAATATTTAAATAAATAACCAGGATGTACTTTTTAAAGATCGCTTTATCCTAAACTGGAATTCTTAAAAATTAATCCATTAGAAACGCAAAGTGATAGCACCTCTTTAAATGAAGTTAGCAAGAAAATCCAACTTCTCATTATTTATGAATATTACTATCTAACATACAATTTCCCAGGTAAGTGATGCAGGGAACAATCTTCTTCCAGTGTTATTTTTATTCAAGTCTAGCTTTGACTGTTAGTTTTGTGTTGTGATCCACCTTTCTACTATCATAGAGCAACATGGTATCTTACTGGTACCTGTAATCTCCCCTGTTACCTGTACATTTTACACCTTATGTTAAAATAAACAACACTGGATGAGAAGAATTTTCCTCATCTTAATCTGCAGAGATTTACACTGTACTCCGCCCTTTGCTCAAAGCCTAAGGATATATAGTGATGTTGACTAAGTTGTTATTGAGCCATGCAGTGGCTTTTAGAACACAAGGAGCAGCTGACTAGGAATATAAACAGAAACTGACAACACCGAAATGGTTTTCTTTCTATAAATTCAAACTGCAGAACCAGCATTTAATGAGTGAAAGTAACCCTGGTGCAACCAGCTGACATGTTCCTCGGCACCATATAAACCACATTGTGATGTTCTGCAAGGGTGTTTGGGCAGGACAAGGCAGGTGCTAGAAGGGAGAATGGTCTCTGCAACCCTTGCATGCCAAAAGTGAGTGCTCTGCTCCAGTTCAGCACAGGCTGGCAGATTGGCCACCAGCTCCATGACTAAATGGAACTAGCACTGAAACCACACACAGCAGAGAGGCAGCACCTGCTTGCCAGCCTGAAGACTGGAATAGCATCCATAGTCAGGCTGTGTTGCAATCCACAGCCTGCCAAGTGTTTGTCAAATGTGAACTCCATCCCCACTTTGTTCCCCACCCAAAACCAAATTATCTGAGCTTTTGTACAAGGATGGGTAACCTTACTTAAAACAGGCTGCCTTTCTTATTACTAAATACTGTATAAATTAGACATCTGGCATGAAGTTTTTCAGAAGATGAACAAGTAGAGAGGAAAAAGGGAGGAGAACCTATATTCAGAGAGTCAGAGCTGTACATCAGCAGTGTCTGCAGAAGGTTTCTGGTTATCCCCTTTCACTGACAACCCCTTTCATTTTCCATGGATACTCAATGAACAGATTCCAGCTAAATCCTTGCTTAAAAGGAGAAGTCACTGTTCTTCTGACTCAGTATTCATACAGCAGTTTCTGTATAAATAACTTGAATACCTTTTAATCGAAGTTTAAAGTGTTATTGGATTTACAAATAAATCAGCCTTGGGTTTTATTCATCCATACATTATTTATACAGACAGTTATGCAATTTTTCTTCAGAAATAGGGTAACTCAGGAATCCTTGGATTAACAATAATAAACTAAGCCAGGTTGGAAACATTTATGACAGCTGACAAAATATAATTTTTATATGCCAGGACAGTTCTCCTAATGCCCCTAGATGGACTAATCAAATTAACATTAGCGGAAATGGACACAGGGTCTCAACTGATAAAATAATAAATTTTGATATATTCCCAGAAGAGGAATAAAATAGCTGCACCACAGCGAGCTGAAACATCCCACAAATTCAAGTTAGTTCTGTTGAATTTAAACCCCTCATTTCATTTAACACTCCTTTTTTTGATCACAAATGAAAGACTAACACAATGCACTATATAAAGGATATTTGTGCAAAATTCTGCCTGTGATTTCTGCCACATCATTCACTTCAAAGATAAAAGAAGTCAACATAGCAAAAAGCCCACACAATGCTTTGAAAATTTAGCCCTAAACCTTTAAAAATTAGATTTCTAGCCTACCCCCCCTTCACACCCCTTCCCCCAAAACACCACAACAACCTGATACATCTATTTTTCCTTCTAACTCTATATCAGGAAATACTGCTTCATCATGGATGACAGTATTTATGAATGTAATATTGAAACATGTGCAATTTAAGAGAACATGCAATCCCACAATACAGGACTAAATTTTCTAGGTAAGGATCCATATTTGAAAATAGGGTCTTATCTCAAGAAACCTCAAGTATACTATTATACTTGCTAAAACAAGAGCTGTCTTTAAATAGCCATGTAAACTACATGTCAAAATCCAGGAGACAAGCAAAATCCTCGGGCATTTAAGACATGCACTAATCTTACCAGAAAGGAAAAAATATTTCTTTCTTCTTCTTCAATATGTATTCAGTTTTGACCCTCCACCCTCCTTTCAAAGATCAGTTGTGGCTTCTCCTACTGTGTGAACAATGTACAACAGGTAGGCAGGAACTCTCAAAATTCTTTCACACAGTGAAGAGTTTTTCCACAGGCAACTCTTAGGCTATGTACACACTACCAGACTTTTCGCGCAATAAGCCTGTTGCGCATTAAATGTTCCGTGGTTGTTGTTGCGCAAGATCGCGTACACACTCGGCGAACTCTAACAGAACAGACCCCCCCCCCTTCTTTTCGCAGTCCTCCAGCAAAGCAAACTGAACTGTGGGTACCTATCCCACAGTCCCCCGTATCGGTAATTCGCGATTTGGATCCTGGGAAGAAGAAGGCTTGCGCTATGCTGCATGGGATAATTCTTCATTTCCCGTGGTGCATTCTGCTACCGATGCCAACCAGCAGTTGCCACTAGCAACGAGCGCGAAATTTAAATTTAAACGACCGTCTTTACGGAACTGCCTTTTCAGAATGACCATGGATTCAGCTGTGATCTTGAATGCTGCGTTCAGCATTGTAAACACAGCCCAGCTTCTGATGCAGTATGCCTTTGGCTCTGATTCAGAGCAGGAATCGGATGACTCGAGTATGGAGACTGACAGCCTTGAGAACAGAACTGATATTCTGATCAGTTTCGCAGACCAGCTGCACAGCCTGAACCGCCGTGTCTGGTCACGGCAGACGAGCACAGATTGGTGGGACCGAATCGTTCTTCAGCTGTGGGATGATGATCAGTGGCTACAGAACTTTCGAATGCGGAAAGCCACATTTATGGAACTCTGTCAGGAGCTAGCCCCTGCCCTGCGGCGCAAGGACACGAGGATGAGATCCGCCATCTCTGTGGAGAAACATGTGGCAATTGCCCTATGGAAACTGGCGACTCCGGACTGCTACCGCTCGGTCACAAACCAGTTCGGGGTCGGACGGTCGACCGTCGGAGTAGCACTGTCACAAGTCTGCAAAGCCATCAACCGTCTTCTGCTAAGGAGGACGGTGAACCTTGGGAACGTGAGGGACATCATCGCTGGATTTAATGAGTTGGGCGTCCCGAACTGTGGTGGTGCAATAGATGGCACTCACATCCCTATTCTCGCGCCCAACCATCTCGCCTCCGAGTACATTAATCGTAAGGGATACTTTTCAATGGTTCTTCAGGCACTGGTGGACCATCGTGGTCACTTTACGGACATAAATGCGGGTTGGTCAGGAAAGGTGCACGATGCACGCATTTTCAGAAACTCTGGACTGTTCCGAAGGCTGCAGGCGGGTACATTTTTCCCGGATGAGAAAATGACAGTGGAGGGTGTTGAGATGCCCGTAGTTATCCTTGGGGACCCCGCCTACCCACTGATGCCATGGCTTATGAAGCCTTTTACCGGGAAGTTGGATCCTGCAAAGGAGCGCTTTAATTACAGGTTAAGCAGGTGTAGAATGGTTGTAGAGTGTGCCTTTGGCCGTTTAAAAGCACGCTGGAGATCACTGTACGGCCGGCTTGACCTACATGAGGACAACATACCAATTGTCATTTCTGCGTGTTGTGTCCTTCATAATATTTGTGAAAACCGGGGGGAGAGATTTCTGAACTCGTGGACAAGGGAGGCAGAACGTCTAGAGTATGCCTACCAGCAACCGGACACCAGGGGTATCCGGGGGGCGCAGCTTAGGGCTGTGCGCATAAGGGAAGCGTTGAAGAATCATTTCATGATTTTGGACTGAAAGGCTGCCTTTTAATTTCACTAATCACTGATATCGCTCTGTATTTTTTACTTTAGAAACTCTATGTATATTAGTGGTTTGCTTCTTTCTCTTTTTTATTTCTTTAGCACCCCACGTCAAGGGCATACTAAAAATGCAAATAAAGAAAGTCATATTAAATTTAACAATGTTTCAACTTTATTAATACAACAGAAATGAGAAGTTAGCTGTAAGGAGAGGGGGGACTAAAGGTGGGTGTAGGTGCGGGACTCCACGACATACGTTGGGGGAGGGGTTGAGGTAACGTTATACCATGGGTGTCCATGGGGTTCAAAAAACTGTTTGGGGGGAGAATGTTGCATGGATGGAGGGAACGGCGGCTGTGGCTGCAGGGGGGAGGTGCGAGCCTGGAGCAGACCGACCATGGTCTTCAGCAGGTTGGTCTGTTCATGAAGAATGTCTATTAGGGCATCCTTCTGCTTCTCCCGCCTCACGCTGCTCTCTCTCCTGTCCTGCCTGCACTGCCTCCTCCATTGCCTTGTCTCCCTCGCAGATGCCTCGTGGGAATGCATCAGCTCCTGGAAGATATCTTCCTTGCTCCTGCGAGGCCTCCGCCTTATCTGTCTCAGATGGTCAGCAGCAGCTGTACACCGTCCAGCGAAGGTCATTCCTGTGTAAATATGAAACAGTTTGAATGCCGCTATTGTTCTCACCACGTTCAGGTGCAAATAAGGATGCTCTCCCTACACATTCCGAGGTTACATGGGTGAAGAAATACTGGGGGGCAGTAACAAGTTTTGCAAAGCGAGGGACGGTTTGCTGTGATTAGGTCCACGGGACAGTTGACTATTGCCACTGCTTGTTCTGATCCTGTGTCAGAGATGGCTGCAATAGAAGCCAATATCACACTGCTTAGAGTGCCTCTGCAAGCGAGAATGCATCTCCTGCATGTGGCTGACTTCCAGCCGGGACCTTAAGCTGCTGGATTGTGCGCGGCTATGGTTCCCGCGGCAGTGCTTGAGAGCTTGAGAGGGAGAGTCTCCCTGAATGGGGGAGGGCAAAGGCTCACTCTACCATCCAATTTTAAAAGAAGAATTTGGAGATATTTGGAGTACACGTTTAGTGACTTGAAAGGGAACGACTACTTGGCAATCGAGGCATGCATTGATCCGCTTTTTATGTAATGCCAGTAATACCCCGCCAAACCATTAACCCACAGAAAAGAAGACACAGAAAAGGAGAACTCAATGCCTTATCTTCATGTACACGCTAAGCTGTAGCTGCTAGAATAGAGAGCACTGCAAACGTAACTTACCGGAGCTGCCATCGGCTGATTCAGGGGAAGGCGTGCAAAAGGAATCCGTGGAGCTTGTCTCTGGCGGGGTGGTGAATAACTCCTGGCTCCCGATGTCGGTGGCTCCGTTGTCACCGTCCTCGTCCTCTTCCTCCTCTGCGACGGCATCGTCGCCTTCCGCTGCCTTGTCATTTTCGGACGCTGTCGCCGAAGTGTCCACGGTCGAGATCGGGGTGGTTGTGGGATCGCCGCCCAGGATCGCCTCCAACTCCTTGTAAAAGTGGCATGTTGCCGGCGCGGAGCCAGAGCGCCGGTTTGCCTCTCTTGCTCTGTGGAATGTTATCCGCAGCTCCTTCACTTTGGCCCGGCATTGCAGAGTGTCTCTCTCGTACCCGTTCTCAATCATCGCCTGAGATATTTGACCAAAAATGTCGAAATTCCTCCAGCTGCCACGTAACTGTGACTGCACGGCGGACTCTCCCCAGATGCCTATCAAATCTAGCATCTCTGCTGTTGTCCAGGCTGGAGCTCGTTTGCTGCGCCGCGACGACATTGCAAGCGGAGCACACAGAGGCAGCAGCACTGAACAGCAAGCCAGAAGGGAGAGTGGGGAATTCAAAAATTCGCGGGGCAGAAGGGGAGGTCGGGAAAAATGACGTCATGGCAACAGAGTACAGAGGGAAGTGCAGAAGGGATGGGATTGGAATTGTGGGCCATTTCTGGAGGTTTCGCATTGCGCGGTAACCGTACACACACGGACTGTCGCGCAATAGCTATTCCGCGTTAGACGCTACCACGCTCGTTTTGGTGGTTTACATTTTGCGCAACAAGAGGGCTCTTAACACGCAAAAACTGTAAGTAGTGTGTGTACGCTCGGCTTCTTATCGCGCAATAAAGGGCTTTATCGCGCAATAACTTCGTAGTGTGTACAAGGCCTTAGACCCTGCTCTCATGCTCCTTAGACCAGAACAATGTCTTAGAACAATTGTGCCCATAACAGGGCTACTCACTTCTTTCAAAAGTTCTTTCTCCCACATATTGACAGTACCAGACAAAAAGCTTTCTGTCGGTTTTATTATAATCGTAGTACAGCATAACTTACCTATTGATGTTATGTTGCCAAAGGCTATTTAATAACCTCCAGCATGGTAATAAACTATATCTTTGGAAATGCTCATATTCAAAACACAAATCAAGAGCAGGATAAGGGGACACCGTATTTTAGGTATCTAGTTCAGCTTAGTCCCTGTGATTCAATGTTGGCCGTGAACAAACAACCCCACCCTCTGACCATTTCAATATGAATTAAGGCCTCCAAATGCCATTTCCTTTCCATCCAGCTCACAGTAAGGCCTGAGTACGAGCGGGATCCAAAAATAGGAAACCTCCTTCAAACCCGAACTCATGTCAGAGACACAGTAGGTACAGGAGGGGCCGAGGACTTAGGCATCTGGAACCATATGCATCACAATGGAGAGCTGCACAGCACAGAGGGCTTTTCCAGCATAACATTCCCCTTTCAGTATAAGTACAGCAGTTTGACAGCATTTAAGGGCCCTCTATGCTTACAGGATCTGGGGAGGGCAGCAATTGGCCTTATGAGTGGAAAGAAGTGAACAAGATAGTAATGGAATGTAGCACAGCCTGGTAAAACAGTTTATAAACCTATGTCAACTTTACAAAAAAAAAAAAAAAAAAAGTTAGAGGCTAAAATTCTCAATGTTTGGCCTGAAAGAGTATGAGGAGAATGAGGTCATGTTATTGAAATTATTTTGGAAGAGGCATGAAGGAAATCCTTTGAGTCGTTTTTGAATTTTTACTTCATAAATAAATATATCTGTATCATTGTAAATAATCTTTCTATATTTTGCTTATACAAATGACTGGAAAAGGCACAACTTTTAAGCTTCACATTCAGCATGCAACTAGCCCTCAATGAGGAATACCCATTTTACTAAATCTGAAAAGAACTGACTTTCAGTCATTCACTAATGTTCTTGTACTGAGTATTAACAGTAGGAAATTTCACCATGAGCTAAATACTTTCAATCAAGAAACTTAAAAGTGTCCATTTTTCTTTTCTAACTACTATTTATTGGAACGATAAGACTGAGAAATTAAGCATTAAAATATCAGCATATTCCTAAAGTTATGGTTTCTCTGAAAATATTATCTCAGATCCACTGCATCTATGTAATATTTTATTGTCCTATTTTCTTTGTTTACAGGAAAGGATACTGATACAGAGTATGGGTATGTCTACACGGACAGCAGCAAATTCACCAGCATCAGACTGATTTTCCGGATTGACTGAGCGGTCAGTAAAGACACACTCACTTGATCCAGAAGCCGATCTAATAAAAACACTCCCTCCAGTAGCATAGCTCTGTGTCAACAGGAATGCATTTCCCATCAGCACAGCGAAGACAGCACACTAAAGGGAAGTTAAGGAATTAACAAGAGTTACACAAGCTACTCTGCATTGCTTGCATAACTCCCGTCAACGCTCACCGAATTTTGCTGACAGTGTAGACTGGGCCTAAGATGAATTTGGAACACCTCTGCTCTGGCTGATGCAAGGTGGTCTCCTAAAGGTCTCCAAAAGCATGAATGTCCCATCTGAGGAGCAGGGGCAAATTCTTCCCTGAGAAGAATGTGTAATGTTCCGCCTTACTTCAATGGGAGTTAGATTTCCCTGTATAAGGGCAGAATTAAGTCTATACTCTGTAGGATAGAGCTTTCACCCAGATTTAATGTGGAATGATCGTCAAACATTTTATTAACTATTAAATTAATTCCCAACCAAAAAAGGATGTAGACTGCTACGTTATTACACACACAGCTGGTAAAAAATATTAAAGCTGCAAAACTAAGAATTTGGAAATTCTCTGTTAACGTGATCTGTTAATATTCTCTCTCATTCATTTATGTAACTTATAAATTTAGCAGTATCAAACTAATTTAAACATTTATTCCAAAGAAAAGGATTGCTTCTTAAGAGCATGTCTACAAGGCAGGTGCGAGCGTACTTCCCACCCTGGATAGATGAACGTGCTAGCTCTGCACAAACTAGAAACCTTATGTTTTGTATTGGAAATGCACATACTGCACATACTGAATTTGTTCATAGACTTTTCAAACTATTCTTTGTACTCTTGCTACAATAATTAACATGATGAACAGTCTCTAAAGGCATTTCACATTTCCAGTTTGAATGCTGACATTTGCCATTAATAGATATTTTTTGATCATGGATGGATTTCATTATTTGTAGTTTTCCAGCATGGCTGTTACTGGAAGCCCTGGATTTCCTGGTTACATTGTGGAATGTCTGACAAATATTAACAGAGCTGGGAACCAAAGTGTGAATTAGCTAATATGATAAATAGCCAGATAATAGGGGGCAAATGTATCTGCTTCTCCATATTCAGTGAAAACTCATTCAAGGAAGTCTGATTTAGAAAAACTGAACTTGTGCCGTTCTTTGCTTCTTTGTAAAGGGGGGGAAAAGCCTAAAAGTTTCCCCCTGTCTACCATCCACCTATATGCCAGCACAAAAAGAGACAAGAGAAAGAATTCTGCTTTTTCTTTTATCCTTAAAGGTTCTGCAGTTGCCTGGAGAACATCTAGGATTATTACATCAAAAGAAGCAAGGAAGGGAAAGTTGGTTAAAGAGGAAGTAATTTTTATTCTGACTGTTTCAAACTATTCGGTTTGTTAACATTTAATTAAAAGTTTGGGAGAAAAGTTTTCATTGTCATATTAGCATCAGTCATCATCATCATCATCATAATCATTTCAACCGAGGACTGAAAAAGCTCCAAAAATACTTTGAGTCCCCTAAGAAGCCATCCAACAATAAAAGTGAAAACATAGTTTTACATTTCTAATATTTTTAAATACAACAAACAAAAACTCATTAAAATATGTTTTAAAATGAAACAATTTCAGCCCTTCTTTACATATTATAAAAAAGGCATAAGACCAGTTTTTTTTCATTTGTAGATCATATATGATAGTTTCCTTTTCTACACCAACAAATAATTGAGGAAGCAAATGGAGGGATGAAGCTGTCTAATTATTGCATATGATGTTTACAGTCTCGTTTTTCCTCATAACACCACCTATAACTTCAGCTTTTAAGACTCAGAACCTAAGAATCTTTTTTTTTTTTTTTACTCTTCTTCCCCATAGAGGAAATCACAAAAGGCCTGACTTTAATGCTGTCTAAATATGTTAATATTCCATTCTGTATATATTAATTCTGTTACACTATGCAGGTAGCTACATATTTCATAACACACTATGTTTCTTATCTTAGCTCTTTATTGCCTGAGCCTATGTCTGTAACAAACTAATCCTGGTAACATGCATTTTTGTTTTTCTTATTTTTAATCAACTCTATAAACAATATGTAAACTGCACAGGATGTGAAATAGATGCTTACAATTTACTGAATAAGCATCCACTACTACTTATTATTTTGATTAATGAGGTACAATAAAAAAAGAGAGAGAGAGAACAACACAGAAGAACAAATAATGGTCAAACAATATTTTCTTAGTTTATTTTGTGCAGCAGCTATACAAGCCTTCCTTTTTTTGTGTGTCAGTCAATGAGATATCTGTTGTGCTTTTTGCACATAGAACAAAGATGTCTTTATCAATTCTCAAAAGTCCGTAGGACAAACCATTCATGCTGTCAAACCCCTAAAATCCTTTCAGCAAATAATGAAATCCATCAGTGACAAATGTCAACATACTAATTTGTTAAATAGGGAACAAAAGCAACATTCAGGCGAGGTGCCTCATTTCATGTTATATCACCCTTCCAATTTGTAACAACTTTATGGCAGCCCACAGATCATGCAATATTAAACAGAACTGTATTATAATGACTACAGCTAGAACAATGCACTCTCTAGAGCAGAAATGCTTAATAGTTCAACAAAATTGTAAACAAAGTGTTTTGGAACATTAAACTTCTTGTAATGTGTTCATTTTTCCTCTTCTAGGAAGATTTCTTTCAAAGTAAAAAAAGAAAAACAGATATGAATATTCTATTTGAGGAAGTGTCCCATTTCTAATGTAGGGAAAATAAGATTAAATGATATAAGTTATAACCAGTGAAAACAAACTGGCTGTGTCCGTGAGACTTACTGTACGTATTGTACATGAGCTCTAACCACCGTTTTCTGATTATATCACAAAGAGCATCTAAATTAAACTGCGTATGTCTAAAGTATTAGATATCTAAAAAACTGTTAACCTATCTGTCTAGTGATAGTGATTCATTAATTAATTAATTAATTAATTAATTAATTGTGTTTCATTTTTTAAATCTAATCTAGTTTTGCGTGCATCTTCAAACCTTTATCAATCATCTTAATGACTGGACAAGTTCTTTACCTGTTACACTAGTGCAGGCTATATTTACCTGATTTTTTTCAGCCATTTCAAACAGAAGTAAAGCCCATTGCACCTAAACAATGGTCTCTTGACTGTGAAATATTTTCTAAGTTTCAAACAGCATTCTGCTAGCTAGTGTTCTACAAATCTATGTAATAAAACTATGAAAGTAGAGAATAATTTTGAAGCTAATGAGTAGTTTTTTAAATGCCAGATTCTACATCTGGCAAATCACAAATTAGAATAGACATTTTATTAACATATATTTTACTAATTTCAAGAGATGGGCTATGAGCAAGCGATTCTTCACCCTGTCACTACTACTGTGAACATAAACTGTAGTGAAGTGAATTTAAACTTACCACTTCCTGTAGTTTGGTTTTATTCGAAGAATTCCAAATAAAACAATAAACAAAATCAGCCCATACTTGACTTCTCCTAATGTTCCTTACTGGACTGCTCAGTCCACACCCTAGCTACTCTCTCTCTCTAGAGAGCCACTCTTACTTCCCTCACAGCAGCATAGGATTAAAAACCACTTGTAAGAGTTCATTAGGAAAACATACTTAACATTTACCAGAAGCATCATCAACTGCTAACAGGAGGAGGTAAACACTGGCTTTCTAACTGCTAAAGTCTGTTGCATATTTTCCAAGCAGAAAATAAATCAATATACTGAATTTTTGTTTATTACTAATGCTTTGAACATCTATAACATAAAGCTCTTTAAACTCTCAGTAGCTACATACATATATCTATCGCATTTGTATGAGTGGTCTTGAAGACAAAAGACATATTTACATTTTCAAATCATTGATAGAAGACACAAGCATTACAGAGTCAAATTCATCCTTTAGTTACACTAATGTTAAACTAAAGCCCTTGGCTTTATTTGCAACACAGAGACATATTGCATACCTCAGGTTGGGACTTATTTGCCTCCCAAAATAATAAATATCTGTAATCTGACACTACTGGAAATATTTTTTTATTTTGAAGACAGGACTTCTAAAAAAATTTGCAACACATTCCTAGAGCACTGTTAAAAAAAAAAAAGTCAACAGCACATATAAGCAATAAATAACGATTGATTCTGTTACTTGGTTTATGGTTTAAAACATTTGAATTAACAGTTGTCCTGCTTCCAGCATGCCTTTAAAAAATGGAATAACTGCTTAGTGCATACGTATAACTTTGATGTGAATCCTAGCTTCAATACCTACGGCCCCTTAGCAGAAAATAATGCAAAATGTAACACAAAACGTATAGTGTCCACTGGATCCTGTTCCTCCTTTCTTCTTATTGTTAGAGAACCAGCAAAAATATTTATTTTAAAATAGTTTTAAATCAATTTTCCTTTAACTTACTTGGCAGGAACTTTAATATAGGATGTCATGTTTGCTCTGCAAAAGCTGCTGACATGGTAACCAATTAAAAAGCCCTCCCTGCACTGCTTTAGGGTAGCTACAATGTCTCATCAGTTACAAAGGAAACAGAATTCTGAACTCATCTCTTGGCTGCTGAATAAAGCTGCTGCTGCTCTGTATAGATTTTGTTACAAAATGTAAAATGCATGTGTTTTACTGTTAAGATTACATACAAATTCTGTTAAATACATCAACAGCAACACTTAGAGTACTATGCATTACTGTGGTCTGCAAGGCAGTGGAGAAGAGGAATCTTTCCCATGCCAGGCCACAGCATTGGTGCAAAACAAACAAGGAGTCCTGTGGCACTTTTAAAGACTAACAAATGTATTTATCGCATGAGATTTTGTGGGAGAAAATCCCACTTTGTCAGATGCTTGAAGATAGGGAATTTACAGAATGGGAGGAAAATAAATGCAAGGAAGTGTAAGTCATAGGATCAGGTCAGACTGTTACAGCAAATCAGAGCAGTTGTTTAGATTCAGCCATATCAGCCACAGCATCAGGAACTCATTCGCCTGCACATTCACCTGGAAAACAGCATATAGAGGGACAATGGGGTTTGTTGAAGGAATAGGTTTCTGGCTTAGTGTTCTTGTTGTATGATGTTCGGTTGCTGGTGAGTATTTGCTTCAGGTTGGGGGGCTGTCTGTAAGTAAGGATAGGCCTGCCTCCCAAGGCTTGAGAGAGTGTGGGATCATCTTCCAGGATAGGTTGTAGATCTTTGATGATGTGTTAGAGGGATTTTACTTGGGGGCTGTAGATGATGGCCAGTAGTGGTCTGTTGTTTTCTTTGTTGAGTCTGTCCTTTGGTTGGTGACTCCTGGGTACCAGTCTGGCTCTGTCGATCTGTTTTTTCACTTCCCCAGGTAGGTACTATAGCTTTAGGAATGTTTGGTAGAGATCCTGTAGGTGTTTGTCTAAGGATCGGAGCAGATCCGGTTGTACCTTAAGGCTTGGCTGTAAACGATGGATCATGTAATGTGTCCAGGATGGAAGCTGGAGACATGTACGTACGTACTGTGATCAGTTGGTTTTTGGTATAGGGTGGTGGTAATGTGTCCATCCCTTAGTTGTACTGTATGGCCAAGAAGTGGATTTCTTGTGTGGACTAGTCCAGGCTGAGGTTGATTGTGGGGTAGAAATTGTTAAAATCCTGGTGGAATTCTTCAAGGGACTCTTTCCCGTGGGTCCAGATGATGAAAATGTCATCAGTGTAACATGGGTAAAGGAGAGGTACTGAAGGTCATGTAGCTGCCCTACAGATGTCTACGACTGATACATTTCTCAGAGAAGTGACAACGGTTATTTACATTCTAGGGGAATGAGTTCTGACTTTTTATGGTGGGGCTCTATTCACCAACTGGAAACAACATTTAATATTGGCCAACATCCAGCTAGAGCAGGTGTCTGCAACCTGCCAGCTCCAGAGCCACATGCGGCTCTTTTCCTTGCAGCTCTGGGCTCCTGGCTCCAAGCCCTCCTCTCCCTCCCGCCACTGGGGGACCCTGCAGGTGGTCCACTCCTGGCTCTGGCCCCCATCCCTGCCACCAGGGGACCCTGCTTGTGGCTCATGTCAGGCTCCCCCTCCTGCCATCAGGTGTCATGAGCCAGGAGTGGGGGTGGGGCGTGCCAGCCCTGAAGATGGGCTCTGCACTCCCACCCTGCCACTTGCCTTCGGTGGTAGGCCGAAGGCAGCGGGGCAAGAGGATTAGGCTGCATGGCAGTGGGACCCATGAAACCGCAAGGCTCAGGGCAATCGCCAAAAGGACGGCCCTGACTTTTGGGCATCTACAAATTGCCTGCTGAGGCAATCCACCAACATGTACTGTATTCCCAGCATATGAACTCCCCTCAGCATAATTTTGTGATAAATTCAGAAGTTCCAAAGACATTTAGACATAACTGAGTTGATCATGCTCCTCCTTACTTATTCAACGGCTGTAGCATTGTCCATCACAACTGGTATTGTTATGCTCTTGAGGACAGGAAGGAAAACTGCATGATCACCAAATGGATCTTAGCTCCAGGATATTCATATGCATCTTGAGGAGATCACGTGCCCTGTATTTGCAGATCAGCCCAATGGGCTCCGCATCCTCACATATTTGTCACCCGAGTCCTTGGCAATGTCTACACGACAGAGTTCTGCCAGCAGAAGTTTTGCAGTGCATATGCAGAGCCATCCTTCTGTTGGTGGAGCGTGTCCTCACTAGGACCACTTCCACCAACAGAAGAGGCAGTGTGAGGGAGCTGAGAGATCAATCTCCCAGTTCCCATAGGGAGCCCATAGGCTCCCTGCTGCCACCCCCACCCCACCCCCACCCCTTGCTGGGGACTTGGCACCAGGGCAGCAGCCACAGCAGCTTCCTGGGTACTGGGTCCAGCACAGCTGCAGCCCGGGACCGCTCCCAGTCCGAGCATCCTGCCACCACCCCTTGGCTCCTTGCACAGACTGAGCAGGAGGAGGGGCACCCGCAGCGGCGGCTCCCACGCTGGGAGTGGTCCCGAGACTGCCAGGCTCCAGAGACCCTCAGAGAACCGCAGCCTCAGGATTGCTGCCACCACCGGCTCCCCTCACCCTCCTCACAGGCTGAGCAGGGCAAGGGAGCCGGTGGCCGTGGCTCTCAAGCTGGCAGCGCTCCTGAGGCCACTGTGCTTGGGAGACCCTCTGAGCGCCACAGCCTCGGGACTGCTGCTGCTGCCAGCTCCTCTTGCCTTGCTCATGGGCTGAGCAGGGCAAGGGGAACCAGTGGTGGCAGGGAGTCAGCTGGGGCACGCCCGTTCCCGGCGGCATGGTGGGACAGTCAGTCTCTGGGGCTCCCTAGACCCCGGTGGCAGGGGGATTCAGCTGCTGGAGCCTGCCAGTCCCTAGTGGTGGGGTAAGCAGCCATCAGGGCTCACAGCCCTGGTGGCTGCCCCCCCTCCAGGACTCGGCAAGGGACCCTCTAGTCAATTTCCCTGCTCAGTGAAATTGACAAATATGACTGCTTTCCTTAGCTTTGCCAGCAAAAGCCCTATGCTGCTCCTCTAGGTGGTTTATTTGGTTGGCAAAACAGGGCAGTTTTGTTGGCAAAGAGGGGAGTCTAGTGTGTACGCTAGGACTGTTTGCTGACAAAAGCTGACTTCTGTCAACCGAACTCCCTAATGTAGACAAGGCTTTTGATGGAAATGGAGGGGAGAATGGAACCCCTTTGCAGACTATCACTGGGTCTTTCACGGCTTTAATGATGACAGGACCTATTGTGGAATGAATACTAGCACGTCCAGACAGTATCTGCTTGGCTGATATGCAGACTTCAACCACCTTTGCCTGCAACACAGGTAAAAACTAGCACACAGAGACGCACTGGTTGCAGGAAGCCATGGGGGCTGGCAGCCTCAGACAAGTCACTACTGATTATCCTGGGGTGACCAATCCATTGGTGATCAAAAGAAAACTTCTTGAGCACGCCACCTTGCTTTCCTTGTCAGCTCTTAGCCTGTGTGAACAGTGTCACCTTCCAGCCACAGGCAAATGAACAGCCCTGAATATTTTAAAGCAGTAGGAATGGTAATGTGCAAGAGTATGTGTATTTCTGCCAGCCACTTCCCACTCTTTATATAGTTCCTACCGTTAGTATGTAGACTAGAACCATAACTGTTCTCTTTATCCTTAGGGCTCACAGAAAATTTTGCCCACATGGTAATTTATTTCCTGTTTCCAAACTGTACTTTTACAAATACCTTTTTATATTTCCAATAAGCAGTGAAGATGCAGTTATCACTGTATTTATTCTCCACAACACGTTATCAAGAGACTTAAAGATGGATTTAAAGTTTTGATCAAATGTAAGGCAGCCATTCTTTCAGTCTGATCTTTGGATGTCCATTTTTCTTTCCTTGTCTCCTATTGCTAGAGTCGCAGATAAATCCAGACCATAACTAACACGTTTTCCATCAATGTCAATTACTTTTACCTCAAAAGTCTGTAAGTACTGGGTATGTTCGTGTTCTCAACATCCACTGAGATTATGAAATTTTAAAATGTGCAGCATAAAGCATTACATAATTTTGATATATGATAGGTGCTAATATTCTGAAAACAATAATGATAAATTCTAAAAACATAAGGGCAGAACAGTAGACTTTTATAGAGCTGCTCAAGCGGCTACATAACAAAATGAAAATATAAATCAAAACTATCTAAAGCCCAATCTTTCCCACTTACAAATTGATATGTCCATATTAATATAACCTATCCCATACATCAATGAAAACAACACATCAACCTTTTAGGCAGTGCTTCTTTCTAAGAACAAAGTATTCACAAGCTATAGAATGAACAGATGTAAATTAGGGGCCCAATTCTGTCGATTCTACAAGATGCGGTGCATAGTGCAATGAGCAACTAATGACAGTAATACACTACACCTGGAATAAACATTTGCAGGATCAGACACTAGGATTGCTCTGATGTCCCACTTGATCTATCTTCTGTCCTCTTCAAACAGCTGCATTTTCTGACACTTTTCGATCTCCATTTTACAGCAATTGAACATCTCCCTCATCGCTCAAACCTCTCACCATTCTCCTTGATTTTATTTCTCTATTCATAGAAGGACAAATAACAGGCTGCTAAGACTCTATAACAGTTTGTATGCCCTCCTGCTAAATGTGGTAGGGGGGTAGCAAAAGTGAATCACAGCTCTCACACAAAGTGAGGCAGCCAACCATTTTCTCTTTCAGGATTAATAAAGCGATCTTGAGAGCTATTTGGACAATTCTAAGAAACATCTCCAGTGTATGTTACTTTGTTCCACTCAAAAAGCTCATCATAGAACTTTGTAATCACAGAAGGGGAAATGTAGAGAAGTTCTTTATGCTTTCACAGAATGTGTCTTTTTTCATGAGTGAGTCATTCACCTGAAATTCTCTTATTTTGCTAAGTACCATTTTGTGCTGAGCTCTGAGAATTAGGGAGACCTGATGACTAAGAAGGTAAGTTTTCCTATTGGCTGAATAGTTCCACAAGGAGTTTTCCTACAAAACCAGTAAAAAAAAAATAGGTCACACTAAGTAGAGTAGACAGGTTAGTAAATAGGATAAATATAATAGAGGTGTAGCTTAAATACTTTGTTAAATGTTCAATGATTTGTAATAACCTAGTATATAAATCAGAGATTAGACGTATTTCATGGATTAAGAACATCAGTTTATTTATACTTGGAATAACAGATCTATTCAGAATTATACCACAGATATGTCAATATATTGTACCAACTACTCCCATGTCGATATTCCTGATATTGTAGTATGTATTAAATTAATTAGCCTTCTCTCTCTCCCCACAAACTTATGCATACTGCAAGTAAGAAAGGAAATTTTAGTGAATTCCCTAAACTTCTCTGTTAAAGTTTCAACAATAACCGGAATGTAGCCTTGATTATTCTGTGCAGAAACTGCTGATTATGCCCATGCAATAGCAAAGATGCTTGAAGCAGTTTCATAATATGGACTAGGAAATGAACCTATAAAAACGATCTATTTTTTTTTATCAGGTGAAAGAACTGAAAACCAACATGTCAAAATCTGGGAAAAGAAAATACACAAACACCTAACAAATGGATTTAACATACAGTCAGAGCTAAAAGGTTTCAAATAACTGTTCAAAAAAATCTTGGGCAAGAAATCAATTTCAGGCTCATCTTCTACTTGTAGGTGAACTGAGAAATAATACATGATTGACAAAATATTTAATATTGTTAAGTTATTAATAAAAAGAATGCTAATTTCAAACTTTAAATATATAATGGTTTATATAATATTATATATAAAACATATAATATATCAATTATATAGAATAGTAACATGTAATTATACACAGCATGTTTGGCTTCCATATCTTTGGACAACTTGTACAAGATGTTTAAAATTACCTCAAAAGAATCCTAATATTTTTCATCCAGGATTTTTGTTCTTAATATCGGGCAAATGGAATAGGAATTTTTCACTCTATCACATCCTTGATGTCTGCCTGAGTCACCCTCCTTCCTAACAAAATATAACCTAAAGATGCATTGGGCCCTTTGGAAATGACATCACAAGAAAATCTATTGCTATCTTTGGGCCCAAGCCACTGAAATGAATGGAAAGACTCCTGATGAGGCATTTTTATTTTATAGTATTTTGACATAGCTGCAAACTCATTTATTTTTAACCAAGCATACAAAGGGCCTAAATCAGAACTCATTTATTTTTATTTAAACAACATAAAATTCACTTACCCCACACTACGACTGCTTTGCCACTAATTAAAAGTACTATCTACAGCAATTAAAACAGCAATAAACATACACACCTAAAATAATCAATCAGTCAGCAAGAAAAAAATTGTAAAATCTCCTCATAACTCAAATTCCTGTAAAAGTCCATCTATTCGCCTGCTCACTCCTCACCCATTACCTGTTCAAAAGATGGCATTTGCAGCATCCTATAATGGACAACAAAATAAAATTACTTCTGACCACTGTAGAGAATGAATTCCACAGTTGAGGAACAAGCATACGAAATCTCTGGACATTCTTATCAACTAAGGGCTTGTCTTCACTGACAGCGGTGAGTTTGTCGCCATCAGATTGATCTCCCTGATCAATTGATCAGGTCTCTGAAGACCTGCTCAGTCAATCAGGAAGGCAATCAAGTAAGACCACACCAGCAAGAAGCGTAGCGCTGAGTTGAAGGGAAAGGGTTTCCCTCTGACTCAGCCTACTGAAGACATTGTGGTAAGTAGGTGATAGGCAATCAGAAGGAGATACATAAGGAATTTTAAGGACTCTGTGTATCTCTCTTCGATCGCTGCTGAAATCGTGCTGTGGTTAGACCAGGGCTAAGAGGCCTCCAGGTTGAGACCCACTGTTAGTCTCAGCTATGCCAACATCCCATAGGGATAAAGGCAGTCTCTGAGGTAGACAGAGCTTTATTGATCAACTTCAACACTTAAAGTAGATTTGGAGGTCAACAGTCAGCCATCACAATTTGGACCCTCACCACAAGGCCAGCAAATGGACCAATCTGACTAGTGAAGGAAATGAAATCAACCACTCCCATTTTCACCGAGGAGACCAAGGAAATTCAGGAACCAAAACAAAAAAGAGGCTTCCTATTAACAATCCAACATCATCAAGCCAACTCCGCCATCCCAGGCTCTGTCCTACTATTCCCACCAAAAACCTGCAACATCCCAAAGATCTCATCAGAAGAAACAAAAAGAAGCAACACTCAACATATTTCTCCTGTCTTCTGAAATATTATTACTGCTGCGTTTGGGTTTCTAAAGGACCAGCCATTTTTACAAAGGTATAACGCCTATGTCGTCATTGGACTAAAATTCCTGATTTAAAGGGTGTAGATGAGCTCCATATTAGGCCTAACAAGCTACAGTTTTTCTATTAAAAAGAAAAAAACCAGCAGCCACAAATGGAGAGAGAACATCCATGAGTAAATTCAAACAGCAATGCATCTTGCACCAATATTTGCAAAAATGAACAATATTTTGTATATGTTCAGCCAATTTAAAGATGCAAAACACAAAAACTGCTATCTAATTATGAAAGGACAAACTACAGTACTCGGACTGAATTTAAAACATAATTTACTCTGAAGGCTTTTATGTGCTCTAAACTACTGTTTCACTCTAAAGTATACTTCCTCATTTAAGAACATTGGGAAGACATGTTTCACCTAAGAATTTCATTCAGTGAGCTCTCAAAATAGGATGGTGACTATAATGATTTCCTTTTAACTTACATTGGCCAGAAGGTTAGGCTGTAAAATTATCACTCAACTCTGAAAATATTCGTGTTAATTTTTTTATTCTTTCTCTCTTTCAGAAAGAAAACAAAACATTACAACTGAATAATATGGGAACAGAATAAGCATAAAAATACAGTAAACAGACATTAAAGCAGAAGAATTCAAACATGGTGGGAGCCCAGGTAAAGGAGAGTTCTTTTTAGAGGATAACTGAGGCATTTTTAATCTTGTTGGAAGCCTAGATATTATGGTGAAAGATGCTTTAGAAATGTGTATAATATATCAACTCTTCTCAATAGATGTTACTATACTATGAATACATGTGAAAGAAGTTATACAGAACTGTTTACTCCTTTCCGACAGACAACTTTCTTACAAAATCAAACAAACTTTCAACAAAAACCCAACCAGACAAAAACAACCATTGTTGGAAATAGCCATTTTTATCTCCAAATTGTTCTACAAATATGAATTAATCTGCTTTGGGAGGGAAGTATTGCCACCTTTATTTTAAAACTAAATGATTTGTCTAAAGGCACAGGAGTCAATATTTAATTTCCTTCCTCCCACATCCCAACCTCTGATTAATATACATAAAGGAGAAAAGATGATCTAGAAGTACCTGATCCACCAGAATAAAAACCTCAACCAAAATTAGCAGTGCAAAAGAAAAACAGCCACATGCAGTGGTGGTTTTTTTTTTTAAATAAGAAAGCAGTTTTCTGAGGCCTGGTAAACCCTAGGAATACCTCCCATTTTATCAACTTTATTACTGCCTCCAAATCAGGGGAACAAAACAAAGGGTTCACCCTGGCAGGATTGTGGCTATTAGCCAAGAAGGCTTACCCTGGAGATTTTTAATGTTTTCTTTTTTCCTCTCTAACACATCCTTCAGTCTGATGTAAGAGGAATATTCTCCAAGTGTGCCAATGAGCAGCTTGTTGGTAACATCTTGGACATGTTAGTGCATGCAAGTCAGTCAATTCCAAATTGTCTTCTCTCTTCATATTTATTCATCAAAGGGAAAAATAATGAAAATCTCAATAAATTTCAGTATTAGGAAACAGAGATGATCTATTGTCAAGGAGGGCTAAAACTGGTTGAAGATCAGAATAAGCAAACTACAAAGATTTGCTGAAAGGGAACGGCAAAGTTTGTCCAAATTCTGGCTTGACATTCGAGCATTAGTAATAACAATAGACACCAGCTCTACATTCTTAAATTAAGCTCTCTCTGCAATGAGTAAAAATGGATCAAAACATCAAGAAGTGGATGTCACTGCCTATGTGTCAGATTTATTGTCACCGTGAAGATTAAAATCCCTCACCACTAAGAGATGTGTGTATGCATCACATTCAGATGTCAAGAAGTTTGGAAATTATGTGTTCAAGAGAGTGGTTTCTAGGTGGATGATAAATAAAGGACAGGGCTAAAAGAGAAAGACTGAAAAACATCAAAAGAATTACATACAAGGGAAATGATCCTGCTCTCACGGAAGTCAGTGCTATCATTCCTATTGAGTTCAACAGGAGTAGGATCAAGCTACTAAATTCATCAAAATAATAGTTTGACACCTTTGCCCACAGCTTAAGATAGCGAAGCTAAAGATAGCAAGATGAACCAAGGTCATAAGAAACAACCACATTAACAGAACCGAGCCAGCTCACTGACATATCGCTAGAATTTATGGTGTCAGCATGGGTGTCTATGTTCTCCAAGTGCTTTCAAGTTTAATGGGTAAATACTGAGCACAGTCATTTATTTTCCTGATTAGAGCAGTGAGGGAGAGAAGGAACTCTTTTGTCCTGTGGGATTTTGCAAATGTCATCAACAGGTTCCTGTGCAGCAGAAACACTACATTATTTTAGAACAATGATAACTACTGTAAGTACCATTGTAAGTGTCAAGTGACCCAGGTCTGGAAGAGACTTTTGGCTTGCATTTCAGACAGTGGGGATGAATAGCGGTATGGACCAAAGCACTGTGCTCTAACTCCAGTGTATGAACCCTGCAGGAGTGAACTAAAAGCTTCCCAAGTTCACATTAATGTAATCTTCTTTAAACAGGATCATTATAATGCCAACTTGGAAACTTTTTGTTCACTCTCATGTCCACACAGGGGAGTTACAGTGCAGCATTTTGGTGTGCACTGCTATTCACACTTCCATAATTCAAACTGCAGGGCAACACAGGCATATCCTGACAGAATTTCAGATCTTTAGTTCTCCTTCCATCTCTCACTTCACTTAATGCTAAACAAGAGCCAAAGCAGTGCCACAAAGGAGCTGGCTCTTCATCAGTAACATGATTCTGAACTATCCATTGCCTCCTTCAAGCCCTAATCAACTCTTTTTTTGATTAACAGCTTGATCCTGCATCTAAGAATAAGTACTAATTGGAGGTATAAGTGCACAGCACACTAAGGGTGCCTGTGCCATTTATTACTATTTTCACACACTTTTTATATTAAAGATCAAGATCTGAGAACTGCCTTGAGTTTCCCAGTACACAGGCTGATGGAGACTGGGTTCCCAGTATGACGCTCCTATAATCAAGCCATAAAAGATGTCCTAATCAATTCTGCTGAACTGTTTCTTCAGAATGTCATATCCAATATTGCTTCTTTCAGAGAGGTGATTATTTTTATTAATTTGCTGTTCCATGCAGTAGACATTTTTAACCTAAGGATTCCCAAGTACCTGCAAACACACACACTCTTCCATCTGATCTACAGGTGAGTAAACCAATGTGAAAAGAGGTTAAAGGAAGCTACCATTCAAGGACAAACAGCAGAAAAGCCAGAATTGAACTTTCTATCACCCTTCTCCCATACAGGATCAGATTTGTTTGTTTGTTTGTTTAGCTGGCATTTTCCTTAACAAATAAACCAAAAAAATAAAAAATAATCCATGTGTGATGGTGCACACATCAGCAGCATACCTTGAAGACATTCATTTGACTGGCAAAATGGAAAAACTGTAAGACTTCAAAACAGAAAAGGATTTAGATTGTAAACTTGTTACTGTCCCAAGGTGGTTCTGTTAACAAAGCAGCAACAAGGCAAATGTGCTGTTATGCAAGAGACATATTTTAAGCTCCTCCTTATTCCTGCTCCTTAGAGCTATGCAGACTAAAAGGTATCACCGGTGTGATTATCTTGTTTTCTAAGTCATAAGACATTGACCATAGCCCTTTGGCTGATTAAATATGGTCTCATGACAATGATGCATTCTGCTGGTCTGACAGCAGGGTAAGCACCTTAATTGCCAAGGTAGAACCTGAATGAGGAGAGAAGGAGGGAGAGCTGGAAAACTTACTGGGAAAAATCTATATTGCCAGAATAGCAAGATAGAGTTTGCCAATGTTCTGAGTGGTTTTGGAAAACCCCATGCTGGGGAACAATAGAAAATTAAATTAATACAGTATATTAGCTTGATAAAATGCTTAGAGCCAAATTCTGCCCCCAAATGAATAGATGTGTCTCTTACGGTTTCAATGGGACACATGCATGCATGTGAGACCACATTTTTTATTATAACATATGCATGCATAAAACAATTGTGTCAAACTTCTGGGAAAATTTACAAAAAAAAAAAAATTCTATAATAACCGACAGGCAGCAACTGGCACTTGCCGTATAATCCCAGAATAGGAGTTTATCTAACTCCCACTTACAAATTTAGAGAGAGCTAGATGAGGACCTAGACCAGGAACTACCACCATTCCCAACTAGCTAGCTAGACACAAGTTAAAAATGGTTTCTCACCTTTCTCTAACTGTTGCTCTTTAAGATATGTTGCACATTTCCCTTACGCTGTAGGTTTGTCACAGGCCTTGTGCACTGATGACGAGCTTTTCCAGCGGAACCCATGGATCAGCGTCACCGACCCCCAAACTGCTTGTGCCGCGAAGCAAAGGTATAAAGGGCAGAATTGCCACACCTCTCCCTCAGTTCCTTCATACCAGAATCCAATGGTAAACTTTAATGTATCTGGCAAGGAGGCTGGGTCACCTAAGAGACATATGCAACACATCTTTAAGAACAACAGTTACAGAAAAGGTAAGTAACTTTTTTCTTCTTCGAGAGCTTGCATATGTGCTTCACAATGTGGGTGACTCCCAAGGTGTCACCCCAGGCAATGGGGCTTAGAATCTCACTGGAAGAGGGCCTATAAGACTACCTTGCCTACATTTGGATCCTCTCTTTATTGTGTACAGTATGTAATGTCTGGTGAACTTGTGGAATGAGGACTACATTGCTGAGCTGGAGATGTCCATAACTGGGACATGTATCATGAAGGCTGATGAGGTCATCTGAGCTCTGGTTGAGTGCACTGTGACATTGTCAGATGGATATCCGCCTACTAATGCTATTGAAACACATCATGTCTCAGTGACTCTATCAATGGTCTCATTTGCACACTGAGCAAGGAGAGTGACAGAAGAAATCTTTGCAAAATACATTATAAAATAGATCTGAGGGACGACAAGCACAAATCACTCTCTTGGATTTTTCATAAAACAGTTTTAGAAATTACTAAAGAAACCTCCCATTCATCCCTGCCAAAGGGGAGACTATAGGAGGTCATACTGAAAGATGAGCTGTCAAGCTGGAGGAAGGTTACTAGTGGAGTTCCTCAGGGATTGGACCAATCTTATTTAACCATTTTATTACCGACCTTGGCACAAAAAGTGGGAATGTGCTAATAAAGTTTATGGTTGACACCAAATTGGGAAGTATTGTCAATAAAGAGAAGGATTGGGGTATCATACAGAAAGATTTATATGACCTTGTAAACTGGAGTGTTAGGAATCAGATCAAATTTAATAATGGAAAATGCAAGGCAATGCATTTAGGGACTAATAAGAATTTTTCCTATAAGTTGGGGACACATCAATTGGAAATGATGGAGGAGAAGGACCTGGGTGTACTGGCTGATCACAGGAGGACTATGAGCTGCCAATGAAATGTGGTCATAAAAAAAGCTAATGCAGTCCTAGGATGCATCAGAGGAGGTATTTCCAGTAGAGATAGGGAGGTGTTAGTATCTCCAAGGCACATCTCGAATATCGTGTACAGTTCTGGACACCCTCATGTTTAGGGAAGATGAATTCACACTGAAACAGGTGCAGAGAAGAGCTACAAGGGTGATCCGCAGAATGGAAAACCTGCATTATGAAAGACAACAAAGAGTTTGGCTTGTTAAGCCTAACCAAAAGAAGGTTGAAGGGCGATATCATTGCTCTCTATAAATACATCAGAGGGATAAAATACCAGGGCAGGAAAGGAATTATTTGAGTACAACACCAATGTGGATGCAAGAACAAATGGATACAAACTGTCCATCAGGAAATTTAGGCTTGAAATTAGATGCAGGTTTCTAACCATCAGAGAAGTAAAGTTCTGGGCTAGCCTTCCAAGGGAAGCTGTGGGGGCAAAAAAACTTAGCTGGCTTCAAAACTGAGCATGATAAATTTATGGAGAGGACAGTATGATGGGATGGGTTAGTTTGGCAACTGACTGATTTTTTACTACTGGTGGTGGATATACAAGTGATCTGAGATGGGACATTAGATGGAGTGGGTTCTTTTTCTGGGTGTCTGGCTGGTAAGTCTTGCCCACATGCTCAGGTTTTAACTTATCGCCATATCTGGGGTTGGGAAGGAATTTTACTCCAGGGCAGATTGGCAAGGGCATTGGGGTTTTTCGCCTTCCTGTGTAGCATGGGGCACGGATCACTTTCTAGTGGATTCTCTATACTTTAAAGTCTTTAAATCACGATATGAGAACTTTAATAACTCGGTCATAGGTTAGAGGTTTATTAGAGGCGTGGATGGGTGAGGTTTTGTGGCCCGCATTGTGCAGGAGGTCAGACTAGATGATCATATTGGTCCCTTCTGCTCTTAGAGTCTATGAGTCTAAGTCCACAGCACAGCATAGCTTTTCACAACTAACTGTAAGAAAATGTAACGAAAAGTCCGAAAGATTCAGTATGTACAAATGGCCATTGTCCAATGAAAGCTCTATACCACATTCAAGCCAAAACCCAAACTGAGTGTGTGGACAGGGGAGACAGGGGAGTGTTGTCAAGAAAATCATCAGATTCTAGATTGTCCCAGACCTGCTTCCCCATATCTTTTTTGATCAATTTACTCAAACTAAGAAGATTTGAGAACAAGTAGTAATTAGTCTGATTTTCAGCACCATTTTTTTAAAAGCAGGGATCTAATAATTTGTTTAAAAGGATATATAGCATCGTTCCACTTGTAGCGAAGTATCAGTCCTGTCATTACTGGGTCCAGTAACTTTTGCCCTGGCTTTCTTCGGATATGGATCTATCTCACAATTTGTAGATGAGATGGACTCTCCCAGGACTACCAGAATCCCAATAGGCAAGATTTTAAAAATTCAGCCAGAGATTATCTGTCCCCTCTTGGCATGACCCTTGCAGCATAGAGCAGTGGTCCCCAACCAGTAAATCCTGATCTACTTCTGAAGGTCAGTTGCCATTGAAACCTATGAGTGCTGCACCATCTGCTGGCAAAAGGTTGGAGACATAGAGGTAACCAACCTAATCCATCTGCAAAATGCCTGGAAATTTCTACACACTGAGGGATTGTGGATTCTTTAACCAAGGTAAGGCAGAGTGATGAAACTACTGCTCAAAACAGTTCAAACTATCTAAATTTCATAGATGTTATTATGGGGAATAGCGAGAACAAGCAAAACAAAAAAAATCCCTTATACCATAATCACTCAGAATATGACAACTGAATCCTTACGCTCTTCATACTTCACTGTTCATTTGTAAACCAAGGTGACCTGCAAGTGCCACATGAGCAGAGAAGTGACTAGAACCTAATGATTGAGTTTTAGGCCAACAGCAAAAACATCCAACAGTTGAACTACTTTCTTAGACAAATCTTTGTCCATAAGTCTCCAAAGATGAACAAATAATGACAGTCTCAGTGCCCGGATGACAGCATAGGTGCCTCACCCTCAATCATAAAGTGTTCATGAAAAGGTAGAGTTCATGATTCTAGGGAATGGTAGGAGAGAGAACACCAAAATAAAGATGATGGATTTCAAGAAGGCAGATGTTAGCACACTCATGGAGTTGGTAGGAGGGATCACATGGGAAGCATGTCTATGAGGAAAAACAACTGAAGACAGCTGGCTATTATCTTTGAAAAATCATGGAAGCCTGGAGAGGTCCCAGAGCAAATATAGTGCCCATCTTTAAAAAGGAAAATAAAGACAAGCCAGGGAATTATAGACCAGTCAGATTAACCTCTGTACTAGGAAAAACAACAGAGCAAATAATTAAAGAATCAATTAGCAAACATTTCAAAGAGAATAAGGTGTTAAGTAATAGTCAGCATGGATTTGTTAAGAACAAATTGTGTCAAACCAACCTGATAGCTTTCTATGACGGGGTAACAAGCCTTGTGGATAGTGGAGAAGTGGTAGATGCGGTATATCTAGACTTTAGTAAGGCTTTTGATACGGTCTCACATCACCTTCTCATTAACAAACTAGGGAAGTACAACCTGGGTGGAGCTACTATAAAATTGGCGCAAAACTGGTTGGATAAACCGCTCCCAGAGAGTAGTTATCAATGGTTCACAGTCATGATGGAAGGGCATAATGAACGGAGTACCGCAAGGATTGGTTCTGGGTCCAGTTCTGTTCAATATTTCATCAATGATTTAGATGATGGCATACAGAGTACACTTATAAGATTTGCCAATGATACCAAGGTGGGAGAGGTTGCAAGTACTTGGTCCTGCCATGAGTGCAGGAAACTAGACTCGATGACCTCTCAGGGTTGCTTCCAGTATCTATGATGATATGATTCTATAAGAAGGTGGTGATCTGGCCACAATAAAGATAGGAATGTTATTTCTTTATTTTTACTCCAGTCTCTCAGATAAGAACCAGAAGATACCCACAAACTATTGTCAGACCAAAAAAAATAAATCTTAGATAGCCCTATAGCTTTCATGGTGGCTGAGTTCCTAAAATGGATTACAAATAATCAACAGCAGCACAAATATTGTAGTCACTGAGAACAACCAGCCTAAAAAACTGACATCACCAGAGACTACTCAGTAAACTCAGATGGGAATTGAGGTGCTGTGAAGTGGTCAGAGCACAAATACAATTACCAGTTTAATCTTATCCTGAGATCTTGTACACAAAATGGGCACTGAAATTCAAAATCTTGGAAGCAGGGCCCTTTTATACCAGAGAGCAGCTACAAAAAGTACAACTATATTCCTCACCCACCGTCTCCTGAAATCATCAGAAACAAGTAGCTGTCTGGCAAAAGCTAAAATTGGGTTAGAGAAGGATCAGTTGCTTTATCCAATCAGGTCTCAGTAATAAAATGCTGCACCCATTTATAGCATCAGAGAATTTGGCCCTAAATGTAAAGAGCTAGGCTGATCCTTAGCATTTTTCTACAAAGCACATCACAACATAGACTGAAAGACCCAGAATTTATCCCCTTCAAAACCACCAGCCAGCTCTACACTAAGTCAGCATCAAGTGGTCAACTTAACCACTTCATATTACTTGTCACAAAGAAAAGTAAATACATACAGTATAGAACTTTTATTTTACATGCAACACAGCATATGCAGTTTGGCAGATGTAACATGGATAGTCCTTTCCAAAAAATCCCTAACACACACCCCAGGCATGTAGCCCAAAATTCAAGATCACTCTAGACTAGGCATAAAACTGCATAAAGTTGATTGCTCTAAATTATAAGGCAATGTACTGCAAATATGTGAAAAAACAAGACACAAACAAAAAGTTAACATGGTTTGAGAATATTCTTAAATACAATTTTTAAAACATCTGACATTTTTAACCAATTTAAGTATATAGCCAGAAAAAAATCTGTACGGAATACTTTAAAAACAGGAAAGATTTATTCTCTTATCAACTCTCAGTGGTAGAAGGAAAATCTAATCAGAAATGAAAAGAAACCAACCAGCAGACTGAAAAAACCTTAATGTAATTCAGCCATTTTTCTAATGTGATATTATATCATTACCTTCACAACAAGATTATAGCAATAGACTAATACATTCAGATCTGGGTAATTTGTGCTTGATTATGTCAGGGTATGCAAAATATATAGAGAACAAGGCAAGCTTTCTAGCATATCTGGCCATTCATTGAGACATTTTAAATGTGGATTCTTTTTTAATCGAAATAAAAACTGAATTTACAAACTGATTGGGATTAATCAAAGACTACCTACATCTGTCACTTTGCTAAGAAACAAAATCAACATCCTGAAAATTCCTTGCATTTTGAGCCATACCAAGATAAAATTACTGTGACATATAGCCTCTTATATTTTTAGGCAACCCAGCCTTTTTTTCCCCCTAGTTAGCCACAAATTAAAGTTAGTGATCTGAGGACACCTGAGCACCTCCCCGAAAAATTCTGAAAAAACTTGACTTCTGCTAAAAAGTTAATGGAGGCTGAGAACACTGAGCAGAACAATAGGATCAGGCCTTAGCAGAGACAATTAGATATTTTCAAAAACTAATTTCCAAATCCTGCTTTAAGACACTTCAACTCCCATGGAATTTATCAAAGACAATTACATTATTTGTGTTATATCAAGAATAAAAACTTGACAAAATTTTCTCCTGTATGAGACAGTTATATTGACATCCATAACTCTGAACATACACATGAACTCTAGATACAGCAGTGATGAATGAATTAGAAAGAGAGGGAACTAGAGTATGCAACATCAATATACTGAGCTGAAAGGATACCGACAGTTTTCTTCATTAACACAGTTTTTTTCTTCCAGTTTCATGCCATCAATATTTTGAATAACCTCTACTTCACTCATAAGAAAACTATGCTCAAATTCATAAGGAAAAGAAATGAGAGAAAAAATAATATTTTCATGGTGTGTATAGTTTTTAATGAACAAATGCTATGTTAATGTGATTCCTGCTTAATCTTAATTTTAAGTACAGCAAACCTAAAATAAAATGCCAAAAGCTTGGTAACGTCTTCTGGATCACCTCATACTACTGGGAGGCCTGTTTCTTCCCCTGCTTTCAAGGTGGTTATTGTGGAGGAAAAAACTGTGCTTTGACGTGTTTGGCATTCCTGTCTAGCAGTAGGCTAGACTGTTTGGAATGAGTTTTCAATATAGGATTTATAACATCTGTCCATTTTAGGTCAAATTACTGCAAAAGACTACAAATAAGAGCCTATAAACAATTGCAGCTGCCACAAATTAAAGAAAACTAGCCCTTCCATCACTCCAATAAGAAGAAATCATATTTAAGACACAAAATATAGGACTGAAGAGAAGAAATGCAAATAAAGCACAGCTCTTATCTTTAAAATACAGAAAAAATGATAAGTTTTTGCTTTCAAACTGTTTGAGTACCATATTAATTAGCAATTTATAATACAAACACAACAGATGAAATATGTTTCAGTTCAGTTGCACAGAGTATCTTAATTTAAAAGTTCTTCTGTTATGAGATGCCAGATCTTTAGAAGTGTAAAATACACAGCTAAAATGTTGCATAAAAATCACAACTTACCCTTAACATCAAACATTTGGAAAGGATTTTTTTTAAATCTGCCCAGATTTGACTATTTTAACAAGTTACATTACTGAGACTGAAACATTGTTTGATACATTTACTATCCCACTTTCTTTGAAATGTTGCCACCTAGCTTCCCCATTTCAGTTATGTTCAAGAAGTATTTTTATGACAAAATCATTTTAAGGTGCATAGAAAAAGAACTATAAAAGGTTGTACTTTATTGAAAGTCCTGCAAATGTTCATTTTTACTGGTTGTCAACTACAAATACAAATTTCCTGATACATAAACGAATAACAAAAACCACAAACATAGCACTACACTGATGCACAGTTTGTTAAGTAATCTTGGCATTTTTAGCTTACATTATGCACTTAACTATGAGAAAACTATACGATTCTCCAGAAAAGTCCCTTTTTCAAGTTTTCCATTTGGTTCTGTTACATTAATGGCCTTTTTCCCCCCCCCCCCCCCCCCCATAAAATGGGAACTGACTTGTGGTTATTTTATGCCCTGTTATGTAAGAGACAATAAGCCATGTATCAAACTGTCAGAGAACTGTACTCAGCTACCTCAGCATTAGTCAAGTGAAAGTTAACGAAGCATTAGAAAGAATTCTTTCAGCATTATAAGCAATAACTAATCACAGAAGAAAAGCTATCACACACAATTATAAAAAAGCAAGAATATACAGACCAAATAGTTAGAAATCTATTCACATAATTTGAACAATTGAATTAAAAACTCCTGTGCAGTTGGAGAAATAAAAATTCCCAGCTTAAAAAATTGTTACAAAACATTGACGCTCTCTAAGTGTTTTATAAGTTATGTTTCTTTAATAAAAACATACTATTATACTCATCATCCTTGAAAACTTTCCCCTTAATGGTCTTTACATGTTTAAATAAATTACTTCTGAAAATATGCATTAATGATATATAAACAAAACCCCATAACTGAAATGAGCTGCTTTAATTAATATAAATATATAAAAACAAACCTTTTGGGAAGTGATCTTAAAATCTTCCAAACTAAATAAAACATCTGTGTGAACAAGTCCACAAAGTAATTTTCTGGACCAAATTTTATTCTCAATTTATATCTGTATAAGTCTGATTTGTTTAAGAAGGGTTAATTATATTTATACAACTGTACTAGCAGCAGAATTTGACCACAATAAAAATTTGAGTTCCTTAACAATGGGGCAAAAATAAAACTAAACCTTTTTTCTTCCAATATCACTGTTTTGTATATACATAAAAACCTAAAATCTTCAACTAGTGTAGTGATGGAGCTACACCAATTTATATCAACTAAGAGTGAGACCCAAAAAATATAGAATTTACTACAACAAACAAAATATATAAGAAATAACTCTTTATTGCAAGAGCAATTCTTATTGTAGTTTATCCGCATCCTTGAAAGACCAGGAAAACAATAACAGGTCTGTCCGCAAAAGCTCCATAGTAAAGACCAAACGATGAAAATGGAAAACATTTCAAGTGACTTTGTTTATGATTTTAATCATGTAATAAATATTACAAAAAACTCTTACATAGCACACCTCATTTTCAAAGCACTGTGCAAAAAAAACCTATAACACCCCATGAGGTAGGTATAAAGTAAATAAAACTGCACCCAGTTTCTCTGGCTTGCTGGCCTTTGTGACATTTGCTCAACACCTTTCTGCTACTGACTAATGTCAGGCACAAGTCTCTCAGCATTACTAGCTTGCTGGGCTTATGTGATGGCTCAAATATCTGTGAAGTCTCTGGCTTAGTAGCACTAGCTGCTGAGCTAAGCTCAGGGCTCGAGCTGCAGATCATCAGCCTTATTAGCATGCTCGTCTGCTGTTAAGACACAGGCCTGTGTGACAGTTCAGCATAAATTTCCAGAAGGACGTCGAAGTGGGTTATAGCCCACAAAATCTGATGCCGAAGAAAATCTGTTAGTCTCTAAGATGCCACAAGTCTCTCGTTGTTTTTTAGTTCAGCATAAGTTACTGACTCAACTCTTCCACTAGCTGGACTCAAGCTTTTGTGTAGTTCCTGGTTCACCACTTCTCACATGCTGGTGGTCCCATGTTCAGCCAGACCTCTGAAAGATTTCTAGATCAGCACTTTTAGCTCACTTATCTAATATGATCACAGCTGTTTCAGGAGGTCACTAGTGCCACATCTTTAGCATGCTGAAATGATGTCAAGCAACAGCTTTTGTGAGAATAAATGGCACAGAACTTTTAGACTGCTGAGATGCTAGCCAAGCATAGTTTCTTTGAAGTCCTTTCTGGCGTATGCGATGATTTCAAGGCAGAGGTTCGCCGAAGCCTGTAATTCACTATCTCTATCTTCCTGGCATCATTTGAAAGCACAGGACTTGAGGTGTATTCACTCAGCACCTTTAAGCTTACTATAGAGCTGCAGGTCATGACTCCATAGTTAAGACTGAATCCGAAGTTTTCAGTTTAACAGGACCTTTAAACCTTTTTTTTTTTTTAAAAAAATACAAATCTCAGTGAAATGGCAGGAACTGAAGCACAGAATATAAACTTTGAGCACTATTTGAATTTTTCAGGGTGGTCTGATGAAAAAAGTTTATGGTAGTCTTATGATTTGGAGTTACTCGTGGTTAATTGTGTACGCTAAGGCTTTGGGGCCTTGTGCCTTGTTCAGCTAACCTATTGTCTTTCAGACCTGCAGCCAAGAGGCTCGCTGCTCTCTTGCCTTAACTATCAGGCAAATACCTATACCTACAGGCTATAACTGCTTGTCAGCAAGTTTTTCTGTTGGTCATAAGAAAGCTGGTATATAATCACAAAACCTTTGCAGGTTCCAAGTGCATTTCATTTATAGAAAAAGCTACCTTCCCTGACACTGAAGACTAGAGAATATGTACCAACTAATGGGTATTCTTCTGAACAAACTTCCTGAATGCCCACAGCTGGAGTCATTTATCCCAGGAGATCTTGAAACCATTTAAAGTCCTCAGTCTCATGAGAAGAGCAATCTAGTATACCAATGAAGAAGATGAAAAGGGAAAACAGGCCAAAGGGATCTGATGAGACCCTGTTTGCTCCTGCAATAATGGCTTAGACTGAACCAGTTCAAAGGGCACAAACCTCAGCATGCATCTCCAGCCTAGTTAGATCAGGCAAGGCAGCAGGAGATTTCAATGACCAGGACCTGGAATGAACTATGGAATGAGACTATGAAGATCAAGTGACATTCTAAGGGTTCCATGAATGCCACTGAGGAAAGGGATATGGCATTGGTGACTAGTAGGAACCAGACCAAGAACTCTCTCTACTGCAAGAATGGTACCAATCCCAGTATTCATGGTGATTCCACAGAGGTCTCAAAGATTTTCAAGCTCTGTATCTGAATGAGAAAGAAGAAACAGAAGATGACTCTGAACTTGAACAGGAGGAACTGTCCAAATAATTCAAAGGGCATAGAGGAGACACTTCTGGTAGACCCATCACTCCCTCACAGTGGACAGAATAACCATATCAATATTGAACAATAATTATTAGGGACAGGGTTACTAATTCAATATGAGCAGCCAAATAAGTATTTACTGTGATAAGTGCACATTTATGACATTGGTAGGGCACTCAACCATTGTATGATCCTTAGCAACTTCACAAGGGGTATTACAATTGTATCAGGATAATGAACTTATGCGTGAATATCAAAGAAGTACTAGACCAGCAATCGTTAACACATTCATTTGTAGTAACAGAAATCAAGGGTAGATACTAAATATATTTGGATGCATACCTATATCCTGTGAGAAATTTATCAATGTAACCAAATTAGCATTTAGATACTAAAATCCTTTTCATTTGCCTTACATTATATATGCACCTCTGTTCAGTTAACCTTAAAAATCAAAGGCTGAGATACTGCAGGAAACTAACAAGCTGAAGAAAACATAGATAACTAACTATCTCTGTTATAGACAACAGAGTCCTGTGGCACTTTTAAAGACTAACAGATTTATTTA
>ML685776.1:8293786-8356614 GCA_007922175.1 Pelusios castaneus
AGTGAAATTGACAAGTATGACAGCTCCAGTGTCCCAGAGCGGCCTCCATTGGCACTCTGGGACAGTTCCGGAGGCTGTCTAACCCACAAGTGTACAAACACACTCTACTGCAGGACAGAAGATCCATGGTAAGCATTAGCACTCTCATGTGGGTGGTTCACCTGTTGTGTGGCAAGAGGGCTGTTGCCAGGCAACAGGCAACACTGTAGTGTGTACGCTCACAGCCTTATCACACGGTAAAGCTTCTTTAGGCTTTAGTGCGTACAAGGCCTAAATGTCTGTCCCGCTGAAGTATTTCTGACTTTTGACACCTTCTAGTAGCTGGTCTGAAGAAAAAGCCTTAATAGCACAGTCTTAGTAATCAGCTCCTGTAAGAGTAGGATATTAAATAATTTATTCACAAAAAAAGCAATCATGAAGTGACTTCATTTAAAGTGCCAGAAACCAGCATTCACTCAGGACTCTGGTAATTTTTCTAATATTCAGTGTATGGAAGTGAAGCATATATTTCTTTTTATAGAGATGATTCCAATATAAAGCTACAAGTGCAAAGAAATTCAGAGAAAGGCTGAAGTTCTACTCCAGGTTTAATTTGAATGCTAGAAAACAAGTCTAATTATCACAGATTGGCGGGGAGAGAGAAAAATATACATACATCCACTTGGTTTATGGGAGGCATATGTACCATAATGATTGGCCCAATTCTGAACCTACATAAAACACTAGAGTTACTCTTGTGCACGGTACATCACACCCTTGTAGAACTCTTTCCAATAGCTAAACACAATAGGATGCAGAGCTAGCCTTGACCAAGGTTGTCAAAACCTACCAGCTCTACAAGAATTATAGATTAATATTAATCTCCAAGTAATTTTTTTTGGAGACTGCCAAATTCTGTCCTGACAAATATTAACACTGCTACTTTAGTAAGAGCTAAGTTTAGCTTCAACCTTAACTTTAAAAATATACTTGGAATAGTGATCATGACAAACACAGCTACAGGCACACAGTGTCCTTCCCTGTAATTTCACTGAACTAAAATGAGTTCCTAGCTGAACAGGGAACTGGAAAACAAACTAAGGAAGCCACCATAGCTGCTTTCAGTGAACCAAACCAGACAGAGAGATGCACAACTTAACACTGCTAGATAAGAAAGTGCTTCTGGCATCATTGGCTCGAGCCAGAAAAAATATTCTGCTGAACTTGGGTAGTAATTAACAATGTCTTCTTGGACTGAACTAATACTATTTATATTACAATATGGGCCATATAGGATAAAAATCAGACATTTTTCTAAGAACCTAACCACAGTTTTAAACAAGCTCCCCAAGAGAGTGGAGGAAGTGGCTGGCGCTGCAGGTGGGGGCGGAGGCTATGGCCCGGCCACTCGCCAGGGGGGCTGTTGGGCCAGAGTCTGTGGCACTACTGCCGTGCTCTTGCGCTGGCTGGTCTGTATCAGACCAACCAGCCCGGGGATAAGGCAGGCAGGCTCATGGTGGGCAGTGGTAGCACACCAGTCAGCCCAGGGCTGGATTTTGGCGGGGTGACGGGGCCAGGGCCCCTGGAAGGCCGCACTGGAGGCTGCACTGAGAGCCAGTCGACCCCACCCCCAGGCAGAGCAAACAGACATTAGCCCACCCCAGCCCTGGGTGAGGACCTAGGGGCAGGGCGGAAGCACAGAGCCCAGCCTCCGTCCCATCCCCCACCCCAGCACCAGCAGGGCAGGGGCGCTCCAGCCCTGCTGGCACTGTCGGGCAAGGCGGGGGGGAGGGGCTAGATAGGAGTTTTAGGGGCTGGAGCCTGGGGCCCCCTTTTTGGCTGGGGCCCAGGCTTCAGCCCCTAAAGCCCTGCCATAATCCGGCCCCGGCAGTAGTAGAATATTGTGTCCAGTTCTGTTGTCCACAATTCAAGAAAGATGTTGATAAATCGAAGAGCATTCAGATAAGAGTCACAAAAATTATTAAAAGGTGAAAAACATGCTGTATAGTGAAAGACTCAAGTAGCTCAATCTGTTTATTTTTAACAGAGAGAAGGATACGGGTTTACTTGGTATAACAAGAACCAATGGCTTGAAATTGAACCTGGGCAAACTCAGGCTTGAAATAAGGTATAAATTGCTAACGAGTGAAAGTAATTAGCTATTGAAACAATTTACAAATGGCTGTGATACATCTCCACGGATGTTTTTAAATTGAGATTGGATGTATTTCTAAAGATATGCTCTACTTCAAACAGGAATTAATTCAAGTCCTATGGCAGGGTAAGCCAACAGACAGACCACAGGCCACCAGACTGCTAGACACTTTTGAATGGACCATGACATTTTATTTACTTGTTATTTATTATCTCTGTATTATTTTCCCTTGAATCTGGACCTTGATTAGACCTTGACCATGAAATTTGGACATTGACAAAATATGATTTTTTACTCCTGTCCTATAGCCTGTGCTATACCGGAAGTCAGATTAGATAGTTCCTTCCATCTTTATAATCTATAAATCTCTGAGTACCTAAATAAAATAGAATGATGATACATGTCCTAGTGAAAATAAGATTTGATTTGAGCAAGTCATGGGTTAAGAAATCATTTCATGAATGTTCTGTAGAGAAAAATCACATTAACAATACATGATCTTATCACCGTCTCCAAAACCTGGTAAACTTTTACCAGCATTTTAAGATGTTGCTTTTACCTTGCCTTTTCATTACAGCAGTTCTGCAAAAGCTAAGTTTGCTTTCGCTAGCTAAATATGACATTAGACACGATGAAAACTAGGAATATAGTAAAGAGAAGAAATAAAGTGGAAAGGAAAATGACACAGTAGGGAAGAGATAGCAGGACATCAGATTCACGCTATAGGTGTTGGTTAGGATTCAGCCAAACCTGATGGAGGCAGTAATGTCATCTGGTTCACTGTCTCAGGCATTGCCCGGTAAGGACAACTTCCAAGGATTAAAAAAAATAATGAATGCCCAGTGGTGTGAAAGTAGGTCCTCATGATAATGGAGACCATGATGGTGAAGTTCTCTCTCTTTCCTTCAAACTCTTTAGTTGACAAGCTCCAAAATAAGTTGCCAAGTAACCTCAAAAAATGCCATGTCCAAAAAGGGGTGCAACATCTTCCCATCAAAATTATCCAGTCACAATATTTACTGACACTCATTATGGCACTTCCTTCTATTTCTGGCATAATCTTGACCTGTTACAGTTGTGTGTCTTGAGGAGTCGTAATCAATATTTTAGACTTAAAAACATCCTGTTCCTACTGATCTTTCTGCCCCCAACTTTTGCTTATTTTATAAAGAATTTAACATAACAGGTCAAGCTAAACTTTGGTTATCTTTCACTCGCTTTAATAACAAAACATAGATCTCTGAATAAGAGTTCTTGAATCCTCAGAGGAGCACAAGTTGGTTTAGCAGTGTGGTTGGTTTGGCTGTGTGATATAGTAAACAGCTCTTGTGGTTCCAGATGACCCATATGACATAGTTATCAAATATTCAGAAATTAGAGAGAGGGAGAGAGCTGCAGGGTTTCATGGTTCCTTTTTCCCCCGAATGTGGCCTTAATTCAAAAAACCAAAACACACACAAACTACACATAAAAAACATACTGTCCAAAGGCACACTCACCTCTCCATGGAGACTAGAGAAGAGAGTTCTGGGAGCTGCTGCTTCCTGACCCCCTTAGTTTGCTTGTGAGAGTGGGAGTTGCACACTTAATTGCAGTTCTCCCAGCACTACCTAAGTCTTAAGCAAGCACTCATGTCCCGCCTACCCAAGCAAACCAAAGCTAGGGCTTTCAGAATCAAGAACCCTATATACAACTTCCATCAATGGAAAAATCTGGTACAGCAAATATAGAACACAACTGCATGACAGGAACCTGAGGCTACTTTAAGCATTTATTTTCCCCCCTCTCAAATGAAACTTTTATTATATCCAATCATTTTAATATTTCATGTATTAGTCTTAATACCCATTTATGGCATATGCTAGAACAATTCTGCTGTGGTTCTGTATTAAAACTCTGCTTCACAGAGTGAGTTCAACTGTATGTTATGATTACATATTAACCTTAGCATGGGATATTTTCACTACTGATCCATAACAAAGCATTATCACATTAAAGATCTATATCATATGAAAAAAATCATACTTAGTTTCTGTCTCAACATAACAGCCTTGACCCTTCTTTCGCCTAACAATACCAAATGGTAGCTAATCGTTATTGTTTTCATTCTTTTTATTTATTCTTTAAAGAGAGATATTTTTGCTTTTAATCCTTCTGTGACACTTACAAAGCCAAAGATATTATGTATAAGCTTCACCAAGGCTAAAATGATTTATGCCAAATTTAAGCTGGAAACAAAATTTTTATTGCCAAGTTATAAACCACTGAAATATGAGTTTATATTGGAAATACTGAGATATCCTTAACTATAATGGCACTAGCGGGCGCCACTTTAATTCGAGTCCCAGAACTTAATAAAATGCAGCCACTATTCTACAGCAGTATCACAAAGAACTCTATTAACTATCCAATTACTAAATGAAGAAGTAACATTTTCTATAACTGAAGCCAAGGGAAAAAGAACACTTCATGTTCCAACTTCAAACTTTACTTTAACTAGGACATAGTAGGAGGTCCATTCCATATAATGCACTGTTTATTTCACTCATTTGAAATGAGTGAATTTCTGTACAAGAGCCAATTTAAGAATGTTTGTTTAATAAATAAAGATGTGTATTTTCTTGAGAATGCTTCTAATTGCCATGTAGGGCCATACCTCTTTAGAAATATCAGAGACTAATACCTCCAGCCAAGATTCCTTTCAACAATTCAGGTGTCCTGTAATAAGAGGAGTGAATGATTCCTTATTTATCTCATAAAATTACAAAGTTTGTGTACTTGGGGTTCATGGGAGCACCATTAAACTCAAATGTTTTTAATAGGCTCCCCGCCCAACACATTTGTGTGTCTGAAACACTGTGAAATTTGGTGTTTTAATGGGTCTTTTTCTACCATGCAGGAAATGAAGTACCATTAGATGACCACGTTTTGCATCATTTTGACCCCATTAATGACTACCTTAAGAAGCATTTTAAAAGCTTGTAGGGGAAAAAACAAACAAAAACACTAAAAAACACAGATACCCGAAACACAAATAAATTCTACTAGGAACATATGTGGACTGTTACAGCATCTGAGCCCCTGCTGGAGCTTTTCTACGGCAGGTAGCTTTCATCAGAGATAGGATGAGTTTCACAATGAAGCCTCAACAAGAACATTGTATTCCACCCTATTGGACACAGACCTGTTTACAATGATCTGTGCACAGATCATTGTAAGCCGGCCTGTGTCCAATAGGGTGGAATACAATGTTCTGATCAGGAAAGTGTAAGAGGGCAATTTTTACCAGTGTGGCTATTTGGGCATCCAGAATCAGTAAGTATTCTAACAGGATCCCATGGTTGCAAACCAATTTAACAATCTGGCAGTATAGCCCTTCATAGTGGGGGGGGGGAGAAGGGGGCAGGGTGGTACAGAAATATATTTCTTCAATACACTTCCTTTTTTCTCCCATCATTACTTGTCTTTCCTTGGTTCAACTTTAGCCAGCCTGTCTTCAGCCAGGTATTGATTTTAGTTATACTTTTTAAAATGCTGCTATGCTTGATGTCAAGGAAATGCAGAGCTGGGTTTTTGTCTACATTCTGTTGGCAAGTCAGCCTCTTCCAAGCTTGACAAATACGAGGCAGACTTTTGAAGGTAGAAGTGCAGTTTCCTATAATTGTTCTGCTGTATTCGGAACTGGTGAGACCTCTGCTAGAGCACTGCATTCAGTTTTGAGTGTCATGCTTTATGAACGATGCGAACAAAGTGGGGAGAGTTCAGAGAAGAGCAACAAATGATAACAGGTTGAATCTGTGAAGAGAAGTTAAAAAACTGGACATGGTTTGTTTTGAGAAAAGAAGACTGAGAGGGACTGATAATCTTCAAATATCTTAAGGCGGTTATAAAAAAGACAGTGATCAATCGTTCTTCATGTCCACTGAAGGCAGGGTCAAGAAGTAGTTGGCTTAATCTGCAGTAAGAAAGATTTAGGTTGGACATTAGGGAAATCTTGCTAACTGTAATGATAATTAAGTAGTAGACTAGGTTACCCAACGGAAATTTTGGAATCCCATCACTAGAGGTTTTTAAGAAAAAATTAGACAAACACCTGTCAGAGATGATCCTTTCTCAGAACAGGGGGATACACAAGATGATTTCTCGAGGTCCCTTTCTCCACACATCTATGATTTAATAATGATCAACAAGGTTCAGTGTGACGGGAAGGATCTAAGTCATCAGAGGGCATTTCCATTCTCCCTTATAGCTTCTTAAAGGAAAGGAGTATTTGTGATCAGTTGGTATCAGATTCCACAGAAAGGCCTTGCACAATAAATATGAATATGCCTCCTTTGTATATGGACAGCAGGAGGTCATCCACCAGAGCAACAAGAGCTGTCTCTCTTGTACAGGCCTAAGATCTGCAGCCTGAGCAAGAGGGACCCAGAATATCGATAGCCAAGAGGAGTCTCTGAAGATGCTTTAGCTAGCTATTTCTTGATAACTTGCTTAGATAAGTGAATTAAGACTGAGATTGTAGTTTGTAAATTCTCAGCTGTTCAAAGATGCCTTCTTAAGTACTGGCCAAATCATCATGTAGTTTAGAGCAAAAAGGATAATTTCCCTTCAAAGGAGATGCAGATGCAGTTTCTTTTAATAGGATCTCAGGTGTTCTCTGCTTTCTTTTAGCATCCTAGAAAGGCAGATTCAGAGTCACAAATAGATTGCCAGCACTTCTGTGATTAATTGTGAGTATGGATCTTGGGATTCTTAGGATAAGGGTCTTGTTCTTGGTCCTGCTTTTGCTAATCATTCTCTGGGAAATAAGATGATAAGCCTTTTCAGAAAGAAGTGTTATATTCTGAGATTGAATGGAGATGGTCCAAGTTTATCAACACTTAACAGTTGAGAAAAGTTTGGTGGGGTGTGACTTTGCTCAGTTTATGGCACAGGAAAAGTAGGTTCTTTTTGCATCCTTCAAATAGAGGCACACATTTACAGAAATTCTGAGTCTGAGTCTGTCCTCATCAGAATGTTTTCTAATAGTAATGCTCAAATTTTCTTCCCACTTTTTCAGCTGGAGGTCATCTGAGAACTATGTGGGTGTCATGATGGGATACAGTACTTTGGTAGTAATGTGTCTATAAGAGTAGTCAGGGATTGGTTGTAGTGCATTATCTATTCTTCTACTCCAAATTTTGGAATTCAGAAAAGTTCAAGCATTATCAGGGCAGAACATGGTGATGGTTCTTCTTGCCTTGCAATGGAGAGCATTCTTATTACTGCCTGAAAAATAAAGAAGTCATACCAGGATACAGAACTGGTGCTTCCATTACTTATTCCCACCTCCTGAGCAAGAGTTCAGTCTAGACCATGGCCAGCTGTTGTGTATGGGTCCAGAGATTACCTGTGAGAAAACGTGAGGTGAAGAATTAAGATTGGAAGTTTGGAATATTCCATCAGAGACCTCATCAGCTTGTATATGAAGTCTCTCAAGACAGTGAGTCTTGACCTTCATTACCATGTTAGACAGCACTTCTGCCAGTTCTTGTAATAATCCTTTGGTACCTGGCACTAGACAGATTCGCAAGGTGTCCAAGTCAGTCTCACCTCTGGATAAGAGAGAAAGTAGATGCATAAAAAAGTATTTTGTCTGGAGCGAGCTCTTCCTGTATTTGAGTCTGGAAGAGAACAGAATTGTTATTCTACCCCTAGATACGTCCTTCCTAGGTGTGGGTCTGTAGCAAATATAATATCTTGGAGAACAAGATGATTCAATGCTGGGACTGCAGCTTCAGTCTCAATCATGCGTCTGTGAAGCAGCCCAGATCAAAAATATCAACAGCAATAAAATCATGGATGATGAAGGGCTAACTGGACACAAAGGGCTGTCCTGAGGGAGGGGGCAGGGCCGATTGGCTCGATCCCCTAACCCCGTACAGGGGGGTGGGGCAGGGCCAGCCCAGAGTCTGGGCTTTGGGCTCCCACTCCGCCCCTGAAGGCGGGGTGGGCCAGCCCAGAGGCCAGGATCTGCCCTTCTGTCCTTTCCCTTCCTGCTGAAGGCAGGGAGGAGAAGCGCGGCAGTGGAAGGAGAGCGGATCGGGCCCCACGCTGACCCGCTGGGAGTGGGGCAGCAGGGAGCCCACAGAACCGCAGGGCCTGGGACAGTCGCCCCACTCACAGACACACCCCGCCCCTGGGGATGGCCCTGTGGACACAGATCTTGCACTGTTCAGTATGAAGCTGAAATTGTGGTTTTAATCCCACCACCAACACAGAGTGTCTCCATATCTTTGTACACTGTATCTCAACTGTCTAACCCCTTCTCCAAAAGGTGGGTGGGAGGGACACTTCTGTAAGCAGAGGACTCTATTTGTCAGGCTCTCCTAGCCTTCTGTCTCTTCTCTTTCTCTCCTTTGCTTCCCTCCTCCTCATGCCTTCCAGTGCCCTTTTACACAGCTTCCTTGTTAATAGGCTAATTGGCTCACTATTCCCAATATGGCCTATTAATCAAACACACCTCTATCCAATTATTTCTTCTTCCAGGGAACCCAATTAGTACTAACAGTGACCAGATTGCTGGAGCAACTACAAGCCTTCAGCAGTCTATCACAGATCCACATCACTGGAGTGTCCAAGGGATCAGCATATTGCGCCTTCTCTCCTGTCGTCTCTGCACTGGTAAAATAACAGTTAATATCACTGAAGATAATGGTACACAAACAAAAGTTATTTGATTTAGGGAAGTACTTTATATTGAAACTTAGCAGTTTCTGTTTAAAAAACATTTCATTTTCATTTCAATGCCATCCAAAACACAGGAAAACATTTGCTGAGTGAAAAAAAAAATTTAACATATGGAAACCAGTTGTGTTTTCTAGAGCCTAAGAAGAAATTATACAAGAGCTAATAAAAGATAAGTAACATGTACTTCCTGTTTGGAATAGTTTAAACTTTCTTTTCTTTCATTTAAAACCAAAACTGTAATCCCCTACCACTCACTTCAAATGATCGCAGTTTCACAACAATGCTAGATCATCAAGCAAACAACATTTTAGTTGCACCAAAAGGCGACTTCTGCACGCTCCAACCTATTTCAGAGTTGTGCTAACGAAATAGCTGTTAAAACTGGACAAACAAACCAGATCAGCACATAAATAAGGATATATCTTGTGCCTGAGGTACTTCATATCCTCTTTGATCCCATACCGACAAGTGGGTTGAGGATAGTGACTGCGGCGGTGATAGCAAATTTCGCTCCATGCTCCAGTGCAGAGTCAAAGTATTCTCAGTGTCTAAATAGCACTGAGTTCACATATACATGGGATGTAGACACACACTCTGAATTATCATCGTCATTGATGTGGCTTCAATGTAGACAATCCTTGGATCATTTTGTCATCTTGGGATATCCAAAAGTGAAGAAACAATGGAGCCAGAGAGCAAAGGTGAATAACAAATGCATAAGAGTGTTTATAATGTGATTAAACCCAATAAAGAGCCAAATATTAGCTTCATATAAAAGAGCATTAAATCCTATAGTACTGAAAACTGAACCCAAATTCCTAGGATGATGACATATTTAGAAATGGGGTTAGAATAGAAGGGATGAGAGAAGGGAAAGATCATGAGCTAAGTTTAAATTAGAAGCTCCACCACTAGGTAATGGCAGTTTTGAGCATCATGAACTCCAGACTGACCAGTTCCTTTGGGGAAATAATGATTGCTTTAAATAGATACCAAACTCCTACCACATCCTTCCAATGCGCCAAATGTAGTAATCATCTTTCTGTCTTCCCCAAGCCCCCAAACAAGCTCACAGAGTCCTTTCATCAAATCTACGTCTTTTAGACATTATTTGGAGCTGGCTCTGTTCTATTGCAACAAAAGTGTGCAAGGCTTACAGTTTTATTCAAATGAAGGATTGTATTTAATCTCCGTCTATCTAATGTATAAGTGTAGTTTTAACTCCCTGTGGTAAACTCTGTACAATAGTCAACACAGATCATATGAGTAATTTCTGAAACACTAAAATAAGAATTTCTAATAATTTCAATTTGTTTTGTGAATCAGATAATTTGCAACTTGTGTCTCTCCTGAACAATCCTCTGCTAAGAAAATTATTTAAAAGAGGGAAATACTACCATTAAAGATGATTGACACAGGAAAAGAAATCTTATCTTTCTCCTCCATCTTCATCATTTAGCAATTTATTATTTGTATTGATGTGCAAGGAAGACCTGAACATTTTATACTTTTTTTTAAAATCTGCTTTTTAAAAAATCTTAGATATACCAAGAATATCAAGGTTAGCTTTCTCCTAATATTCTGCAGATCTCAAAAGTGCTTCCTCAATCTTAAATTGAAGGGACTAAGTGTTGAATCTTTAACAGAGGCACCTTGGCTCTCAAGTGTTTCTGAGGAACTTAAGTTAAATCAGGCCTCGACAACTGTACTGCATTCCTAGGGGCCAACCCAAAAACTAAGGCACCTAGTGCGGCACTTTAGAAGGCCACCTGTCACGGAAAAGCTGCTACCAACAATAGTTTTGGTAGTGGTGCAGAGTGAAGAAGGCCCCTGCCACCGAAAAACAAGTGCCATACGGAAAACAGCCACTGCTGAGGGTGCTTTCGGCAGCAGGGGAGGGAAGTAGCGGCACGGAAAGTCTCAGCATTGTTGGCTTTTTTTTTTTTAGGCACCGGGTGTGTTCAGCTCCCTCAGTACCACGGCACAGCTAGGGTCAAATGCCTGGCACCTAGGATTTGTCGAGCTTTGAGTTTAAATAGATGTTAATAAAACAAAAAGAAGAATGGTTTTTAAAAGCCCAAACAACAATCGCCTATTTTTTCAATTAATCTGATTTACTTTGCATGGTCTCTGATGTGCTAAACCCAGTTAGGCCCCAGTCCTACAAACACTTCTGCATGTGCTTAACGAAGTGAGAAGATCCACTGAATTAAATGGAACTATTTTCATGTGTAGACATACATGTATTACTGCTTAGAGGATCTCGGCCTTCATTCCCAATCATGTGTAGTGTCTTTTAGAAAAATAGGACAGACAAGACCTGAATTCTTATTCAGAGGCCTTATCTACACTGAGAAAACTGTGTTGATCCTCAGGGATTGGCGCAGCGGGATCAGCTGAGCGGGCAGTATAGACCCACTCAGTCAGTCCCCAAAGTGCTCTCTGTTCGACGCAGTTACTCCACCCTCTCAAGTGGAGTAACGCTGCATCAACGGAAGAGCCCTGCCAGTCGACGAAGCCCAGTCAAGACAGCTTGGTAAGTAGAAGTAAGTAAGTTGATGGGAGAGACGCAATCTGCACCATGCAGGTTGATTATCTCCCATCGATTTACCCCCGCAGTATAGACTAGGCCTCAGAAAACAAGCAGAAAAAAGAAATAACCTAAAAACTAAACTAAAACTAAACTAAAACAAAATAAGCTACAGGAATTTGTTATATTACAATGAAGCAAAAATAAGTATAAGCACTTTTTACTTTTGCAAGTCACCTTTACAAAAACTGATGCAAAGAAGAAAAAAAAAAGATTGATTCTGTTAGCTATACAGATATACATATATGTGCTTCCAGGAAACATTACAGTTACATTCTTTAACTGATTCAGCCTTCCAAAATCTTGATGAAAGTTATACTAGACACATAGAGCCCTGCAGATCCGCGGGTATTCGCCCCTGTGGAGGCGGATATCCGCAGTCCCATTGTTGCAGATTGGCCACGGCTGCAGATTCTATTTTTATGATCAATCCCTGCAGCTGCTGCTATAATCTGCCTCAGCAGCAGCACACAGGGGAACAAGGAAGTGCTCCAGCCAATCCCAGTTGAGCTCTGATTGGTGGTCTGCCAGCCAATCAGAGTCTCAGTCATAACAGGCTGCGGCTTGGAGACACACCACTCACAGTCAGCTAGCATGCTGGCCTTTGATTGACTCATTCCCCATGCTTTCCCCGCCCACTTCTTCATTTTCTTGTTTGTCGTTCATATGTCATGCTGTCAATCAGAAATTTCATTGGTGGCCAAGGAAATCTGATTGACAGCACAGCATGCAAATCGCAAAGAAGAAAAGGAAAAAATGGGTGGGACCCATGTGGCGAATGAGCCAATCAAATGCTAAAATGCTGACTGTGAGCCCAAGCTCGGTTGCAGATGTGGTTCCGGATCCAGATAAAACATAGCATGTAGATCAGATACAGACTAACATTGGGCGGTTGCAGTTCGGCTCCAGTTCCACATTTTTGTATCAGCGCAGGGCTCTATAGATATGCAGAAAACCTACTTAGCTATCTCTTCCATGTCGCTAAAGGTGAAGAGAAGTTTTTTGAAAATCTCTCCCCCCAGGCAAATAGCCATGCATAATTTTGCAAGGCTGCTGCACAAGGTTAAAGCTAACTCACAATTCTGCTGACATGTCACATTTTCAAGGGAAAGGTATTCTTCACTCTTTTAAAATTATTATTGTGGAACACTTGCCTGAAAAACAGGGAGATGAAGGCCAAGGGGGTTTTTTTTGTTTGTTTGTTTTTTAAAAGGAGTCTAAAGCTACATTGCTACATCCATATTTAGGCAGTTAAATAAGAGGTCCTGATTTTCAAACATATTCAGTACTCAGCATCTCCCACTAAGTTTCAAGGGACAACCATCAAGCATATGCTGGGTTTTCAAGGGAGTTCAGCCTATTTGAAAATCAGATCACTTATTTTGGAGCCTAAATAAGGACTGATGAGCCTAACTTTATCTACCGGGGTGGCCAAACTGGGGCTTTGAGCCACATGAGGCTCTTTTACACTTGAAGTGTAGCTTACATAGCCTACTATGCACGCGCGCACGCACTCTCAGCCACCCACCCACCCATTCTCTGCCTACCAGACTGGGGTGGGGAGCTCAGAGTTTCTACTACCCTATGGCAGGGTTGTGGGGCTAGAGGATTCTGCCCAGCAATGAGAGGAGTCTCAGAGGGTCAGTAAATTTACCTCTCCACCCCCCGTTATATACATCTTTTCAACATTGTGGCCAGGATCTTGATTGTTTAGGAGTTCTAAGCTGTTTATTGTGTTCTATCTATTCTACTTTGTTCTGTTTTGTTTGTTACATTCTAGCTATATATTATTATGTTCTAACTGTTTATTAGCTCTACTGTATGATAACACAACAAATGACATATTATGCTCTTAGTAGAGTTATAGAAACAAATTGCCTTGCTTAAGGACCATTTTTTGTGCTAGTGCTCTTCCAATAACTAGTCTATTTAAAAACAAATACATCAGTTAAAATAGAAAAGGCTATAGCTTCAAACATTATTCAAGCCCTGAATGCTGGAAATGGAACTTTAAATTCTATTATTTGTTCAAGTGTACTTCAATTTAACCAAAACGGATGCGTACAGTCCCTTGGGTGATGAAATAAATGCCATTTGCAAGCTGAAAAATAGATGGTACTAAAGCCTTACAAAAGTAAGGAATCGGAGAGATTAGTGTACCTTTGACAGAGGAATAGCCTGTTGAATTAGTGAGAAGCACAAATGGTTTGTGCAGGAAAGATTGTTTTAATATGAGTAGAGAGGGTGAGAAAGAAAATCCTGAATTCAGTCTTGATGAGGGATGATTCCATGGAGCAAGGTAGGACTGATGGTCTCTGTATGTGAAAGCAAAAAGGGCTCACAGTGTTTTTTGAGATTCTGGTGAAAGGAAAGTGAATTGGGGAAGTGGAAACACAGAATCTAAGATTTGGGAATTTCAAATGAAAGGAGGAATTGCAAACTGAATGAGAAAAAATTGAGAGAGAATTTGAAAGAGTGGTTTGAAGAGTACAAGAGTCATGAAACCAAGGTAGCTTGTTCTTCACTAGAAGCATTTGGCCCACATCCTGCAAAGACGTGTTACTTTGTTCACATAAGTAGTCCCATTTGCTTCATATTCTATAGACTTATATAGGACTACTCATGAGTGACGCTGCTCCTGCGTGTCAATGTTTATAGATTTAAGCTAAAATCTTTAGATTGTGACATCTCAGTCACAACTACAGTAATAAATTGTGAAGTTATATTCCTATTGGCCTCTCACTATTATATCTTTAGCGCTCAAAGTGCATGGATGGTGTCCACCTTCCATAGTTGCAGGTACTGATCTGTCCTTTTACTGAACAACCTAATTAGAAGACTTAAATGGTGATGTCTTGTTATCACAGTTGCAGGCAGATTTTTTTTTAATAAAGAAAACCTGCTCAAATTTTTGAAAAATATTCCTCTCATCCCTCTTCCCCTGTTATGCTTACTGAAAACATTTGAGTTTTATATAAGTGGCCTCAATAGGAAAACAAGGGAAGATAGATAGGCAGAAAAGTCTTTAAGCAGACTGAATGATACTTCAACTTCCCATCAGGCTTTAGTAATTATTTAAGAAAAATACAGCTGAATCTGAAGACATGATTGCTAAAGATCCAGAGAGATGCCTAGTAAGATTTTCAAAAGCATCTAGATGCCTAACTCCAGTTGAAATCAATATGACCCATCTTTAGACTTTTAAATAGCTTTAAAGATGTGGCCCGTAGATCTCTGTTTGTCACAATTTTTTCTGTAGGGATTAACACAAAGTCCCTAATAAGGGAATGAGGGCCAGAGTCTCCTCTCCCACTCATGTAAAAATCAGGAGAAATGGCAGTGAATCATTGATTGTGATTATTATTCTAAAGCAATCAAAATGCTATTTAAAAACAAAAATTCCTAAAAAACATGGGAAGAGATTAGCAGAAAAATGAGCAGAGTGAATGGCCTTTCAGTTGAAACTTTTCCAGTAAGGCATCAGCAGGTCTTTACAGAAAATACTCCTGAATTTGCACCATAGCTGCTGAAAGAGAACAATTTAAGGCTCCTAAATAATTAATTATATGCAAGCATCATTTAATTTCATATCATTCTGGAATGTTGGTAACAACCACCAAAAATAAAGTACATTGGGATAGAAAACCCCAATGACTATAGGCTAATGAGGAACAGACAAAGAAAATGCCAAATGCTGTAAAGCCTGAATACTTAGGATAATGACAGAAATTTATGACTGCTTCCTTCTCTGGCGGACAGGAGTACAATTAGAATTCTCAAAACAACAGCTTCTTTTTGCTGGCAAGCTATATTATGTTTATACTGCTACAGATATACTAACTAGGAGATAAAAAATGAATAGTACAACACCCTTTCAAACCCAAGGCAATTGTCAAACTTGTTATGAGATTTTGGGCATGGGATTGCACATGTTTTAAGCCTAAACTAAATTTATATAGGTAATTATGACGGTAATGGGCAGGAATTAACCATTAAAGCAACTTGTAACATACAGAGGTCTCAGTTTGCTCCATCACACAGAAAAAGAACAAAAACCATTATCAAGTTCCAAAGGCGTAGCCCTGTTAGGTTAGTTCAGCAAAAACAAACTAGGAGTCCTGTGGCACTTTTAAAGACTAATACATTTATTTATCTCATGAGCTTTCATGGGAGAAAATCCCACTTCGTCAGACTATTATGTTTTCTTTTGCTGTGCCTGAAATGTAATTAACTGAAAACTATTTATTTCTTTAAAAAAAAATTAATGTCCTTTGCTTGAGAAATTCTTGAATGAAAAGTGTCAAGAAATACACAGGGCCTTTCTTTCACTTTTACTTGTACTGGGGATATGGATCTCTTGAGGCTGACAACTATTAGCACAGGAGTAGTCTTTTTGTCAGGGTCCAAACTTCTTCGTCAAGGTATAGTCAATCCAGAGAAAATAATTTTAAAATCCCCAATAAATAAATAAAAGATTTCAGGGTTCATTCAAAAGCATCTGGCAGTCTGGATGCAGCCTGCCGTCACATATTAACTACCTGTGTATTAAAATAAGCATAAGGAAATATGAGCACAGGTTTTCTCATTTCCTTCACAAAGAGGGTACTATTACCGCTATATTTTGAATACACCAAACATGATCCAAATATGCACAGATGGTTTTGCAACAGACTACCCCAAGGGTATCTTTTCCCTAAGAACACTAAGAAGGATATATGGCATTGGAGACTCTGACCTCTTCAAGGGTATTATTAGGATATCCACAAGAGCAACCCAAGACTTTCATCTATGGTGTTACTTGTTTCTGGGCTGTCTCCTCTCTCACTTCCTTCCTTCCTTCTTTCCCTTTAAGTAGTGCCTGCCTGCATCCTTTCCCCTATAGCAGTGGTTTTCAACCTTTTTCCATTTGTGGAAACCTAAACAATTTTGAATGGCGGTGTAGGTCCCTTTGGAAATTCAACCTGTGGTCTGTGGATCCTTACCATAGAAGTCAGACTGAAAAGTGACTGAACAGAATTCACTTACAAACGTTGCACATGCTTGGCACAGAATTTAACAGAGTGTGAGAAAGGGCGCTGAACTGTGGGCTTCTGTGGTAACAACAAATCTGGGTTTTGAACTGTAAGTGAGGTATTCACATACTTTCATTTGATCAGAAAAATGGAATGCCTTTTCTGGGATCTGAAAGAGGAAGTTACTCACCGTATGCAGTAACTGAGGTTCTCTGAGATAGTTGTCCATTTGGGTGCTTCACTTTAGGTGTGGAGCACCCATAGGGACACTCCTGAAAGAACTTTAAGCTCATAGACACCTTTCATAGACTCCTTAGACAGTCTGTGGACAGCCCCCAAAGGTCAAGGACCACAGGTTGAAAAACCACTGCCCTACAGTACTAACACCCACTGTTCTAGTCATACAGCTAAACAGGAAGGTAGTCTCATCTATGAACATAATTATGACCCAATGTCACCGCATTGCAAGTGGGAAATTCACCTTTTGGAAACCAAGAACAACACATAATAACTCTTTTAGCTTCATATGGTCAAAAGCAAGTTGAGTAACTGGTAGACCATCAGCCACATCTGGCCCACCAGATCATTTTATTTGATACTGCAATGAGAGTCAATGGTCTGAAGTGGGGAGCTGGGCCACTAGGGTGTAAATGCAGAGCAGCCCCATTCTGCAAACCCCTCTGGTGCCTTGTATTTCCCTGAGTATCTCAGCCCAGATTGCCAAAGAGTTTCAGTGGATGTTGCAGCCCTCTATTATCTTGAAGTTGCCCATCCTTCGTCTAAGTACTAAATGTAACGTTGTCACCCCTGAATCACAGTCTAATTTGTGACACTAGCCACAAAGTATCAGGAATGACTTTCTAGCAAGCACCGCACAACGGGCAACAAGATGTACCAGTGTTATCATCGAAGTAAATAATCAGTAACAAGTCCAATAAAATAACATCTACAAAGAGATGACATTTACTTGACAGAACAAATAAAGATAACTGAATTCTTAAACTTTACCTTCCACTTTTTAAAGATATATTTATAAAACTGAAAGCAATCCTATACCATGAGCTGTACGATATTATCTGAGGGTTAAATTTCTCTCTACCCCACTTCTCCCCACAATGAGGTAAAAAATAAACAAACATTCTCTCTCTTTTTCACACACATACACAAATATGAACTGTGAATATAAGAAATTTGTGCAGCAATATACAGAAGAAAATAAAAGATTTACTATTTCACTAAGCTTTCCCACAATTAATTAAAATATCAAATAAAAATGTAAAACCCAAATGTTTAGGAAGGGAGATAAACTTAAGGAGCAGAATCATCTGGGGTTGGTTCCAAGACCTACCCTAACTCAGACCTGGCCAATAACAGCCCCGGAAGGATTTACAGGCTGGTGGGGATTATTGGAGCACAACAGCAATCTGAACGCACCCAATGCTCCAAGCCGTGCCCCTTTATATCTACCTTTTTGGTTTTTTACTTTCTATTGTCTAAAAGCATCTAGGACACTGTTGGCTTTATACAAATAAGCAGCCTTTGATCTTCTGCTGTTCACAAATATTGCCTCTTTACTGATTTAAGCAGATTTCAGAAAATGAAAAAGTAAAAGAGCAATTTTAATTGCTAGGTATTCCCATGTTTGTCCTACAGCTAAACACTTAATATAGTTAACATGGTTTGAAATTATGTTGTAGATATAATAAAATAATTAATTTTAAAATAGCCATGCACTCCATAAATACTAGATTAGACCTGTCTTCACAGTTTGCCCTTATTCTGCTTTCAATATTATTAGTTTTGGCCAGATAAACACAAATCGAAAGAGATTATGAGTCAGTTTTCTAATATGCCCTTGTTTTGCTGAGAAATAATGGGAAAAACATCACCAGAAGAAAACAATTAAAATGAAAGCAGCAGCAAAGTATGGAAATTAATGGGAAAAAGAAAAGAATTTTAATTTGGATAATGGGGGTAAACTCAGAGCCAAATGCTCAATGAGCTTATATTTCCCATCCCCAAGCCCTATTAAAGCAGAAGATCAGAACAAGAGATGCAAATAAACCGTCACCACATGAAGTTAAATTATAGCTATAACATCAGTTCAGTGAGAATAATGCAGCTAGCTAGTAATGATGGAAAGCTGGCACTGCTAGCTACTAGATAAAAGGCGTCCAGCTGCTACTATTTACACTAACTTGACCAGGAATAAATAAAGGCTTGTTATCATTTGGTCTAATAGGCTACAAAATATATAAGAAAGCTTTCAATTTTCAAACCATTACAGGCTGACCAGAGCAGAGAAGTATCCTTCAATGTCTAAAAGAGGAGCAGCTGCTTCATGATTAAGGGTGAGGACTTTGCAACGCCACCACTGAGGAACAGAACAGATGACAAATGCAGATGTGGCCATTAAGTGTACACAACCCACAGAAGGTAACCTCCCAGCCCAGGTTCACAGATCCTAGAGCTCTAAAAAATAGCTGTGTAGAAAACATTCTGAAGTCATGGCTTGGGATGTTAGGGAAGGTTAGGGAGCAAGGTGGGCTTCACAGACCCAGCTGCAAATTCAAAGCAATATCTGTACAGCTATTTTTGGAGTGCTAGAGTGAGCCCCACAAGCCAGAGTCTATCAACCCAGGCTGGGAGACTCTCTTCCGTGGGCTTCACAGACATACCCCAATTTACCCCATCCAATTGATAGAGAGACTGAAATGCAGCACACAACATTTCAATGATGTGGCAAAATAAGACCATCATAAACTGAAAAACAAAATAATTATATTAGAGAAGTTTCTATACCTGGCCATTCCCAGACTGGAAAAGTTAGAAGGAACTATCAACACATCAAGCCTGGAAAAGGGGTGGGTGCCCAACGTAGCATGAGCAGCTGAGAGGCAGCGAGGAATCAGCTGAAGAAGGATCTCTGCACAGCGATCCCTAAGGCACGATGGAGCAAAGACTCGATGAGGAATGACTACCTGGGAACTGGCAGCAGGATTTTGGAAACGGCAAGGATACTCCAAGTGACCACAGTTCCCATCCATCAACCTGACAACACCACAAAATACAAAGGTTTAGTCTGACATCATAAATAGATGCAGTTAAATTCTGCAGACACCAAGGAGACAAAGCTACAGATGGGTCAAATCCAAAGTTGGCTCATTTGTATTCTCACACTGTTCATGTCAGTGCAACAGTGAAAAACTGCAGGCAAAATTGTTATTGATATGCTGGGTATAATTGATTTTGCCACTCCAATCTAAAATAAGTAGTAACATCCGGTTTTACAGACAGACATCAAAAGAGCAGGTATTCAAAATGCAGTCACTATTCAAGACAAAACTATGTGCCAGTTTATGTATGTGCATTTTATAAAAAAATAAATGAAGAAGAAATAATATAGCTCAAACCAAAAAAAAGAATTCAGTGAGTTTCTATGCTAAGTATTTTTGAAACACTTAATATTTAACCAAGTTAAAAGGAGAGGATTCATTTTTGTCAAAGAAAACATATCTGATTTCTATTAAAATAAGTTTAGTTTTTAAAATAATAAACTTCTTTGGGACACACTAAAAATATTGTTCCTACTACACAAAAGAGCAGATTTCAATTCAGTCATAGCATTGCAAGCATTTGAAGGAATCACATCAAGACTAAATCTTTACCTGCATTACCTCTGAAGGGTGCTTTCCCTCAAAGGAGAGGTTAGAGAGAATAACTACATTTCCTAAATTCTGTGTCAGACACTTTTAAGAGAAGTTATCTGTCCAACCAAATTCACATCAAAGACAAATCAGCTTCACGTTTTTTTACCTGCTAACTCATATTCTGTACAACAAAAACTCTCTCTTTGGTTTCAAGTTGCAACTTTGGGGGCCGATTCATTGTATGCATTAAAATGAATGGTATTTGCAGGATCAGGCTCCAAACTTTTCTATAGACTATGATTACTTTCACTGAATTGCTGGCATGTGTCTATTTAAGTTAATAACAATGAAATAATACCTTACATTTACGTAAGGCATTTTACCTGAAAGAAATGGACCCTAAACCATTTCATGGATTATCTACACAAAGAAACCTCACCCACCATTGAAATGCAGCCATCTCTAGTGCAGAATGCAATACATATTTATTAGTGCAAGCAAATTATATAATATTTTTCAAAGAGCAATACAAAGTGACATTTTTTAAAATCTACTGGGTAATTTACTTAGGTCAGAGTGTAATTAGTAAAGCTGAAATTTGACAAGGGCACAAAGCCTTCCACTCCCACTCCTGTAAAAATTGCCATAGATTGTTTAATGACTACAAATGGATAGAAATCTTGTTTTGTGCCCTCCCTCATGCTGCTCTGATACTTGGAACTGTCTCCCACGTCAAGCTTTTCTCTCCTCCTTCAGATCCTTTATGGAGGCCACACTGATTGTTGGGAAGGTTTTCTTTTTAGAAGGTTTGCTTTTAAAATATATTGGATGCATTTTACATTTCAGACAAGTTTGTACAGTTTTATGTATAATGTATCCAGAGCTTGAAATACAACATGCCCAAGTAGCAAAATCAGAATAAATAAATCTCATCTTAAAATGTATTTCCTTTAGGAATCCTTCCTTCCTGCTTGTCTCATCAAAAATCTCTGCTCATTCTGCAATACCTGACCTACTGTCCCATGATTTTTGTTTCTTTTGTCTACCTTTAGGCCCACTTTGTAAACTTCTGTTACTACACAAAGGGCAGGCCAGTGAGCACAATATCCTGGACTGCAATGGTTAGCAATAGGTCAGAACTCAGTAGTAAGAACCACATACAGAAGTAAGGGTTAACAGCATTCAGCAGTAAGGGCTTGTACACACTACAGCCTTATCACATGGTAAGGAGCTTTACCGCGCGATAAGGCCATGAGCGTACACTCTTACAATCTTGCTTGTTGCGCGGCAACAGTCCTCTTGCTGCGCAACAGGTAAATCACCTAAACGAGCGTGGTTAGGGTTACCACGGAACAGCTGTTCTGCGATAGAGCCAGTGTGTACGCTCTTTGCGCTTTTGACAGCCTCCGGAAATGTCCCAGAGTGCCAATCGAGGCCACTCTGGGACACCGGAGTCGTCATACTAGTCAATTTCACTGCTCTAGCAGAGCAGTGAAATTGACAAGTAGCGGAGCTCCAGCAGGGCAGGGCAGCCCCAGGGAACCCCCCAGGCAGCCCTTCAGCCCTGTGGCCAAAGTGGGGGTGGAAGCAGCCCCACTGGCAGCCCAAAGGCTGGCAGGGCAGTGCATGGTGGGATAGGTGCCCACCATGCACTGCTCCTTGTAACGAAAATTCAAAGGAGCCTGCGAACACTCCTTTTCATTACAAGGAGTGCTGTGTGGACAGGGGAAAGCGTTATAGTTATAGAGCTTGCTTGCCCCGCAACAACTTTATTGCGGGACAAGTCTGTAGTGTGTACATAGCCTCTGTACGCCTCTTGAGGCAGACACCTCATGTCTTTCTGTCAATTGCAAAGCAAATAATGAATACACACAACCCCCTCACGCACAGGTATCCGAACTGGAACTTTACACTTGTATCCAATTATTAATGAGAGAGTCACTATGTTACCTTAAAATAAAATCATTTTCTAAAGTCTGATAGAAAAAAAAAATTAAGATTTTCAAAATGCTGGAGCAGTAAGTGGAAAGAAAAGTTATAAACAGTTTTCATTTCCACATCTAGAAGCAGCAAATTAATGCCTCCAGAGAGGCCTAATGACTTGGATGAGAAGAAAAAGTTGCTTTTAAATAACAGTTGCCATATTATTGTCTCTTTTGCCCTTTAGCGAGAACCAGTGTAATGGATTAAATAGCCAATTGATATTCTATTACATTTAGGGACAGCATATCATAATTATTTGTTTGTATCTGATAGTTCCCACTACATGCTAGATGCTGTACAAACACAAAATGGATAAGTGATGCAAAGAGTAGGGAAAAGATATGCAACATATAAATCAGGAGGTGGTTGGCTATTTCCTGATAATACTAACGTTTTAATAAAGTAACTCCGCTTGTTTTTAATAAGATACACAGACTACTTCTCAGTGCCCCTTAACTAGCCAGTTAGTTTCTTGTGTCACATTCATAGTGGGGATTCTAGGAGGAAACTGAGTTACAGTATGGGCTAGTCAAGGCCAGAGTGGCAAAAAGAAAGCTGTGAGAGAAGCAAACAGTGTAACAAGGCAGGGATAAATCACTGGTGGAACAGCGGGGAATAGTACAAATACATCTAAAATTATTTTCTGCTACGTCAAATGTACCGAGTGAGGAATCAGAAACTTCAGGGAGATACACAGAACATTCACCCTAGGAAAGTCTGCTTTTAGAAAGAAGGTAAATCATGAGCTCCAGAGAACTTTTCATTAGTGAAGACACTTTCTATCATTTGAACTCAGTTTGCTTCTTCTAATTGCCATGATGCAGCCTCCAACTGACAGAACAAACACTGGACTGTCATGGGGGATAGTTTTTTTTTTTTTTTTTTTTTAAAGTCACCAAAAAACCCCACCAAACAATCAATGGAAAATACTTTCTCTTACAGACTTTTGCACACAAAACACTTTACTGGGGGGGGAGAAAAGGCTTCATGTAGTGCTCAAAGCATCTGGAGTCCTCTGATCTATTCCTTCCCTTCCCACTGTGTGACCTGGGGCGCATAACTCGAATTCTCTCTGCCTCAGTCTACCCATCTATAAAATGGGGAGAATAATGTTTTCCTATCACTGTGGGCTGTTGCAACTCTTAATTTATGCCTCAAATGCTATGAAATTCCTAGATGAAAAAGGAAAAAAACAAAAACATATTTTAAAGGTGTTTGAATAACAATGTTTTCGTTATAACAACTAATAGCATATTTATTTACAGCAAATCAGCAAGATACAGATTCTAAAGCATTATATATTATAAAAGAACATACAATGTAATAAAATATACAACGGATGTTACAAATACATAAATATGCAATGATTCCTAAAACTTAACTAAATGTGTAAGAAATTTCAAAGTTTCCAATTGCATTTTTCCTATCTCACTTATGCGGGGGGGCTCCATCTCTAAAGTTTCAATAGGAAGGGGCACTGGAATTAACCCAGAACTGACCCAGCAGGAATGCTTAACCTAAGAAATCATCATTTTATCCTGAATATGCAGTCTGATTATCTTTATTTAAGCAGCGACATCTTCACAATCCAAATGGAAACAGTGGTAACGGGAATAAAAACAGCATGAGTGACCTACAAAGCAATCTAACAGGCAAGACATTTTTTATTCAGTTTCTAACTGAATAAAAACAGAAAGGTTTTAAGGATTTTGCAAAGCAGACGGTTATAGATGAAGCAATAATGTACAGAGTTTAACAATTCTTTTAAATAGGCTGAACTCATGCAGCAACTAATTGTCACGTTCCATGAACCTAATTTTTTCCTACATAAGCAACATGCCCATCCTTCCCCTCCGGACTTACTTCCTTGTTAAGATTTCTTTCTGCTGTGATTAGACATGTTCTGCTGGGGTTCCTCTGCTAAGATTAGTCACTTTCATGTTTCACAGAACAAAATGAATGCTCAAACATGTCTATTTTTCAGTAATATCCTAAACACCAACCTGAGATCGGTCCTTGAAAACAGAGAGGAAAACTCATCATTTGTCTGGACATCATCTGTGTAGGATTCCTGTTTAACTTCTGTCCAACACCCAACAGCAATAGCAAAGGTGGATGCTGGCATTGGCATGGTCACATAATAGTACCAACTTAAGAGATCTATATGTTAAAAAAAAAAAAACACCATACAGCAATTACCTTTTAGATTAGAGAACAATTCCCCAGAATCAGTACTTTGAATTTCAATGCATTTGAGATTTTGAGCCAAACCTCTCCTCCCACCTCCCCACTTTTTTATGTTCATGAAAAAAAATACAGTAACTTGTTATTTTCAGTCATATCGTTTACTACATGATCGTTATATTTTACTTATCTTTGAGATTAGAAGGGACAGTAGCCAATAGCTATAAAAAATTACAAAAAAGTAAATACGGAATTATGAATAGAAACTTTATGAAAACATTATACACCAATGGTTCAAAACATAAAATTTTACCATCGGGGTGGAGTTAAACAGGATCCTTAAGTCCTCGAAGAAAGAAGTTTTTTTAACTTAAAAAAATTAATTACAGTCCTTTAACAATGGCTTCACATCATGCTGTTTTTGTCTTAACTGTATGGTTTATCTACTTCAGATTGCAAACTCCTTAGGGGAAAGACCATGTCTTCTGTATGTTCTACACAACACAGAGCACACTGTCAAAGTTTAATAAAAAGCAGTAACACTTATGATCCCTGCCTGACAATCTGAAATGGCCCAATGCATCAGCCCATCAATGAGAAGCTAAGGATCAGATTCAGTTTTTGTTATGAGTGTTGAATTTGGCCTTATGGGCCCATCTGGGAGCTGAGGGGACAGATAAGTGAATCTAGTGTGATGGGGGGGTGGATTAGGAGGAGGGAGACATTTTGCTTACTATAGGGAGACAATTAAGCAGAATCCATTTAGAGAAGTAGAAGGAAGTTGTTTTTAAGAGCCATGAAGTTTGGATCAAACATACTTACAGGGTCTTTTTTTTTTTTGGCATAGCTCTTTGGTGTTTTTGTTAAAGGCAACTTACATACGCATGCAAGTACTCACCTACATTTAAAAATTATTTTCTCACAGCTGCATACACAAATTAGGTGACCGCATATTCAAGAGTCTAACCAGATACCTTCTTGTTTTGTGAATAGGGCAGTCATGGTAATTGTGAGTGCTTAACATAACCATGCAACTCATGTGAACCTCAAGGCTTTTTTTTAAATAATCTTTAATCTTAGTGCTTGGGTACAACTGTGGAACACTTCCATTCTTTTTTAAAAAAATTAAAAAACAAGAAACCTTAACTAATGAAAAATAATCTGCCATTGCCTGGTCTAAATAGCCAGATCAGGTGCTAGCAAATACAGTAGGCAATTGTCCCCCGCGAGCCATGAAGACTCTAATCAGTAGAAGAAGCAGCAGCCGAATCAGAAGGGAGGTGGGAAGGTATGAGCAGAGAGGAACGTGTTGTAATAAATATGAATGACAACATCCCAACCCCATGGCTCTAGCAGAGTAGTGGGGGACAAAATGATCTGAGCTAATGTGTATAACTCTGGGCCCTGCAGGCTGATGCAAAGCCACCCCTGGGCTTCGTGTCACATGGCAGATGAGCACTTCCTTGCATGTCCCCCAGGAATTTTGACCTTGCATGACCCCTGGGCAGTAGAACACCACCATGCCCACTGCTGGTGAGCCTCCACAGAGGACCCTAAATGCATGCATATACAAAATGCCAGATGGGGGAGGGAGCAGGGGTCCCACCACAGAAAAAGACGTGATCTTCTCTTACTGGCTCTGCATTCCAGGTTAAACATACAACAATCCCAGAGCTTTGCTGACCTCACAGAAAACATTAATAGGTAAACAGAGACCTCCCTGCTCACTGCTGCTTGATTAGAAACTAAGAGGAAAAATTATTTTTGCCAAATAAAAGATGTTTTGAAACTCTGGCCTGTGGAAGCTGAAAACCAGCCATAGCTGGCACAAGCCTTTGTATGGGAAGGGGTTATTCAGGGAAATATAATTTTTTTTATTATTTCAGAATGCTGATCTTCAGCACTTCAGAAATGTAAACTACATCAAAGGCCAAGCCTGGCCCAGTGGCCCCAATGATGCTAATGGGAGTTTCATGGGAACAAGAGCAGACCTGGAGGCAGAATAACACAATGGTTCACTGTGCATAGCACAAACAATATTTCAAAATGCTTCATAAAGTTAATGTAAAGAGTGCAACTTCCAGGTCAAACAACAACAAAAAGAAAGAAATTATGAAAGAGAGAAATGGGAGAAAGTGATGTGTTTTCAGCTGAGTTTTCAAACAAGAGTCAATGAGGCATGGAGACAAAACTATTCCAGATGGCAGGAGGCGAAGGCTACTTCTCCTGTAGTGGAGAAGGCTCTCACAATAAATGTGTGGAGATTTTCTCACAGGAAAGAGCAGAGGCCAGGGAGAGATAAAAAGAGAGGCAGGAGAAGGGGCATAGTGAGAGACAAATTCAGTGAAGTGGGCTAGACTGGAGTGAGCAAGACGGTGAAGATTTTAAAACAGGAAGACAATTTAAACAGAATGCTGATATGAAAAGGGACCCAGAATAGCAGACTCATGATGATGGTGATGTGTTTATGTTGCTTTTCATGTGAGAGGAGATGGGCAGGAGTATTTTGCTGATGCTGGAATCTGGAGAGCTTTCACCTTTGTATGTTCTTTCTACCACCTTCTACATGAAGAGGGGAGCAAAGCACACCACAGTGTGCAGCACAGTGGGTCACACAGTCTGAGGGCTAACCAACTTCACAAAGCTAGAAAAGTATCCGCCAGCCCTGAAAGAGGCAGAGGCCTACAGAACAAACATCAAAATGGTACCAAAGGGCACAAAACAAACTTGTTTTTCTCCTCATGTGGGCTTTCAAATGCCTAATGGATTCATATTTACAAAAATGAACATATTCTCTGTTATCCCACATGCTCTTTCTTTGTGCAGGCTCTGTAGAGATTGTACTGGACATCCCCATCACTCCTTCCTTGGCTGTTGTTGCGTTTATAGATGCTGCTGAAATTCAGTCCACTGCCTGCAAGGCTGTTGGGGTCTCATTTATTTACAGCCCAGCATATGCTGTACAATTGATAGGAAGTCTCAGAGCAGGTGAATGTTTCTCCACTGTTTATTTTCTGATGACTGAACTGGCCTATATGAAGGTAGTGCTTCCTGCCGGTAAGCAACATGAGCAGCTGTTTCTGGTAGGCAAGATCATTTGTTTCCAGTATTTTCTCTCTCTCACTCTCTCTCTTTTTCCCATTTTTCTTTTTTTAACATCTGTCCCCTGTTCTAATTTTTTCTTTTGTCCCTCCTAATCCCTGCCTTTCCTCTTTTCCCAGTTCTTACCTCCTTCTTCCTTGTTATCACTCTTCCTGCCCCCCCACCCCAATCTCTTATCCAATGTCTCCCTTTCTCCTGATTCCTTTTGTTGCTCTCCTTTGTCTCACTCTAACGCCTTCATGTGGCTCTCTTGGAAACAGCACCACCTATAGGGAAAGGGAAGGCAATGCATATGAATTCAGCACAGGGCTTCCTCCTTGTAGTACAAATTAAACTCCATGGCACTGAACCATTTTTGTGCTATGTGAGGGCTCACTAGCAAGACAAGAATGTAGGTGGTATTTCCTGCAGAAGTTGAAGTAACTGTGCAGCTACCCCTCAATTTTTTATGTCTAATTACCCACACAGATTACCTCACCCCTAAAATCAGAAATGCATTAAAAATATTTTTTCTATACATACAAAGAGATTGTACAACCATGACACTGTTAAACAATTTTCCAATAAGTTATTTTTGAAGATCCATTTCACAACTGGGTATTTGCTTCACGAGTGCCAGGCAACTATACACTGTATTATACCTGATAGCTGCATAATTGCAAAAACAAAAATGGGCACTTACTAATTCATGTTATCTACTTAGGACTCAAGGCTGGGAAACTGCAATTTATTTATAAGTGTGGGAAAAGGACGTTTTAAAAGGCAGTTTATTTTTGTGTTTCAAATGATGTATGAATGAGATGACTTTCTATATTTCTTCATGCATTTTAGCTGTCTTTGAAACTGTTGTAAAAACAATTTTGAGTACCAATGCATACATTATAACTAAAACAAACAATGGTCAGTATATCTTATCAGCTGACTTAATAAAAAGGTGTATTTCTTATATTTATACATCACCTTTCACCTCAATAATTTCTTAGTGTTTTAAATACAAACAGGTACACATTATATGCACAGGTTAGTTCATTCACCACTGAAATTCAGTAACTTCTAATGGGAAATACAGCGGCTGTTTAATAGTGCATAAAAACATTACATAATACTTTCACAAAAGAGAGTGAAAAACAGAATAGAGACAAAGCTATAGTAAAACAAAATGTAATTAGGCAAACTATTATTTGGTTGGGAAACTGGGATTAAGAGCTTTACTCTTTTGAACAGTTCCAAAACATTTTTAGTCACTTCTAATGGACAGCACCTTGATTTCACATCTCACTTGGAAGGCAGAGTAATTTGAAATAAACTCTTTCTACATGGATTTAAGTGCATGTAGTAGTCAGATCTCCTTTTAAAAGGGAAAAAATAAAATAAACACTGAACAATGTATAAAGCTCTGGATCTTTACAGCCCTAATGTGCCCAAAAAATAAATCAAAGTTAATTTAAAGGTATTTTTTAATTAAATGAGTTTGTGCATTGCATGTGTGTGAGTTTGATGCATGTCTGTTGAACAAGCCAGCGTTGGCTGCTAACTATTGAATAATAATCGATCCATACCCAAGGTTAGAGCTGGTCAGTCTCTGTTATTTAATGTTCCTGAAAAAAACCTAGAGATCAAGAGGCTTACAGAAGTTTTGAATGTATCTGAAATTTATATATTGATTTTGTGAAAAAAAATTTTACCACTCCAAATATTCCATAAAGAATGTACTACCATTTTTTAAAAAAGCACTTTCATACTTTATTAAAAAATGCCTCAATACATATGAGTGCCTGAATGTGCAACATATTGGGAGGGTTTGTTTTTTTATTACTGTTGCTTGATAAACACATCTACCCCATCTATATTTCAAATGGTAACAGTCTGGACCATATTTTTCAAAAAGGAAGCTTCCAAAAAATGTATGTCCACCTGGGTGCACACATTTGCATGTGTAGTTTCCAAAACCTCTACTCAAGAAACTATGCATTTGCATACACAGTCAGCTACCTATGTACGTAACCATAAAAATTGCACATATACAAATGTACGCATGCATCTAGAGCACAGGTCTTCCTTTTAAAAACGTTGCTACATTAATATCTGTTGCTCTACTTCTCTGTTATTCATTTAAAACCTAACCATTTTTTTAAAAAAAGAAAGCATATCCAGCTAAACTGAATAACTATCTAAGATAAATCTAACCCATTTAGATTGTCTATATGCAAATCAAAATGCTTCTTCACTGCAGCAAGTGGTATTAACTTTACACGATACTTTACAACTTTACCAATTATTATTTTGCAAAGGATGTATTAAAGCACCAACACATGGTATTTAAACACTATAGGACAAATCCTCCAATTTCCTTCAAGCAATTAGAAATGAATCTCTTGGAAGCATTTTCCTCATCAATAAAGCTTTGCCATCCTGTGATTTAAATAAACCAATTAATTTGGCCTATGTTCTATGTTTTTTGCTTAGTTCTCCGGGCTCTGCTTAGGGGTTCATGGAAAATAGAAAGGCTATTTTGTTGAGTTCTTTCCAGTATTTGCAGAATTTGAGTCAATTTTTTTCGTTCCTGGTAACTATTAGCCAATGCATTTATTTCAATTTTCCAGAGACTAACCCAACGTATTTCTGTCACTAGTAATGCCAAAAAAGCAAGAAATTAGAATTTTAGCAAAAAGGTCAATAAAGGGAAATGACTCATTTTAACTTCACTGTGGTGATGACAAGCTAAGTGAAAAGTATGAACTGAATTGGGAAGAACGAAATGCTCCATTACAGCTGGCTTCTTTGCTCACCATGTGACAGTAGCAATGGCTTTTAGACTAAATTTCATTGATTTTTACTGAAGTAAAAGAAAAAACAGTTATTTTTACCTTTCTTTCCTTCGTTGTTTTCTTAGAATGAAATTCACTGCAGGATAGAGGATCTATCAGGGCTCTATGCCACATCATCATCATCATCTCAATCATGAATATCAAAATTACAAATGACAGTTTTAATATAAATATAATATGAGTTATTGATATTAATTATTAACGTTATTTATATTCCTTTTGGGGTTTAAAAGTTCCAATCAAGGATGAAAGCCCCATCCTAGGCATACTATAGACAGAAAACAATGGAAGATGCAAGAGAATAGGAGATGAAGAGGGCAGGAGCATGAAGTGACAGTAAAATACACTTCTTAGAAGTCTTAAACAAGGAGTAGAGCTTTCTATATAGACCCTATATTGGGGTGAATTTCATACCTGCAAAGAATTTTGGAATACTGGCGTTAGGCTCCCCTGTGTGGATGGGAAAGTTAAAATTTTAAACTTTTGAAACAAGCTGTACAGTTAGCACGTTCTGCATTACAGCAGAACTACTATCATGTACAATTTCTATTTAAGTATGCAGGCAGTGTATATGAAATTAGTCAAACAGGCAGAACCAGATTCTGCCCTCAGTTACAAATAAAAAGTCTTTGAAAACTTTTGGGGGTCATTTTGGGATGAGGACACAATATCATCTTACCGTTATGGAGACTGGTCAAGGTGCTAATGACTGCAAACTTAGAGTTTGCTCATTCATGTAATTACAGTTATTGCAACAGTCTTCAGAAATAGATAGAGTAAGTCTAAGGGTCAGAAGGTTCATCTATCACTGGTTCATACTAGGATAAGTTCTCATGATGGCACTGACTTATGCATGGCTGTGAAAACATTACCCAATCTCTCTAAAAATATCTTGACACTAAGTAAATGGTGCTGTGTCCAATGGCCATTTTGACCTCCCATACTTTCTAAACCCTCTCAGAAGCAGACTGTGATACGTCATAAAATTAGGACTTCAGGAGAGGACTTGGAAACAGTTCTGACTCTGAATCTTCCCTGGAAGATCTAAATTCTTTCATCATCATACAGTAAAGCCAAGGCTCCTCAACCTACCTTCAAATCTTTGAACAGATGGAACATTTATTGGACAGGTACCCTCAATCCAAGATCTAAAGTGTCAAGTGTTAAGGATCTCATATCAGTCTGTTTGCCCCACAGAAAGGGCAATATTTAAACCTCATTCTTTTTTCTAGAATCTGTCATCACAGCAGAAGAACTAGTTACACTTGTGGGATTAGGACAGTCTCTGAACCCCAAGTTTAAAAAACCCTTAGAAGTTACCACAGTGGAAGAAAATAGGCTACCAAAAATTAACTGATATTACCTTCCAAATAATTATTGAAACAAACTGGGCCTAACTAAAAAGACAGAAACAAAACGAACAATTAATGAGCTAAGAAAGCCAAGAGATTAGAGAAGTTTTAATTTTTGCAAGTGCAAATCACCTTTGTAATTCAAGCCATATATTTATGTGCCTACCTATGGATTTAGGTGCCTAACCTGAAGCATTCAAAGTTGAAAATACCGACATTAGGAGTCTAAAAAAAAAAAAAAAAAAAAAGAGAGCTCAGAACTAAACATGGGAACATGACCTCTCTGCAGTTACGCATGGCATCTCTCTACATTTACTGCTCCCTTCACCCTGTGCATGGAGCCTGTGATGAAGAAATGCAGCAAAGAACACAGAGAGAAGACAGTACTCAGACAATACCTTGAATACCTTAAGCAGGTAGTTATTAACGAGTGCTGGCAGCAGCCACTGCACTGGTCCCAAAAAGAGAGTGGAAATAGACAGCCCTTCTGTGGGCAGTTGACATCAACTGAGATCATCAGCTCATTTCACATTGCTAGATACAATATGTCCCTACCAGCCTGAGCTAAACTGAACCGGTGACCACAAACCAAAAGTCTATATCCTGTTACCAATGCTTTCAGTTGTCTGTGTGCTCATCCAGTGCTTTAATTGCCAAATATTTAACTGTAGATTGATAGAAACTAAACCAATCAATAAGCTGTGTGAAGTTTATACTTGAAAAAACAATATTTTCCCAGTGGATGAGGTACCAAATGTGAAGTCAGAACACTTAAGTACTCCTCACGGCTGCTTGACCTCGTGCAGGATCATGTGGCCTCCCTGTAATTTCCCCCTCTGTAAAATGGAGATGATAATATTTACCAATCTGTGTACACTTTTTTCAGGCACTTTGCACAGAATGATGCTAGCAACACATGAGTAAGAATATACATACTGCACCTTCCTGAAGTTGTGCTGGTTCTGCTGAATTTTCACCACTCATTAAGACAACAAAGCAAGAAGCTGTTCGGATTGTTGACTGCCATGTTGACATGGCAACCGGTGGCTCTTGACACGGAAAAAGGGCCCTGTTGTTTAATGGAGACCCCATTGTATAAACACATGGCCTAGAGAGAGTAAGAGGGGAAAAAAAGAAAGAGTGAAGGCATTGTTATTGTAGAACCTGCAATAATGAAGGTTGAGTAGAATTCCCATTATAAATAGAAATTCAAACCTACTGACTGATTTTCAACATTATGTCTAGGTTTCATCCTAACAGGATACAAACTAATCAAGATACCAAACCTAAAATTTTGCTTTTATGCATCCTAAGAAGCTGATTCATAAGTAAGAGGCAGCATAGATATTCATTCCCATCCTTTCCATTCCCTTGTTCATGCTATGACCTTTGGACCTCAGGCAATAAATCTCCAGCCACAGATAGATCACCCAGAGTGTTGCCATCTCTCACTATTCTATCATGAGTTTCACAATCCCTGATGTTTTGCTTCAAGTGCCTGCTTCTAGAATCAAGTAACTATGTGACAATCTCAGTTTTCAATTACCAAAAAAAGAGAGAGTAAATTTACAAACCTCCTAACTGCAGAGAAAAGCTTGAGAATGTGCTCAAAATGTGCCCTAAAGGCTCAGCCCACCAGAAATAAAAAAGAACTCATATTTAAATCTCATTATTTTTAAGCAAATCTCATGGTTTTGAGGCCTACCACATAATTTTTGAATGCTTGAAATTGGCAATATCGGTCAGCTACTTATGTCATAACTTTAAAAGTGACTAAATCTCATAGAGAGGTGACTTAGTTTGTGATGGTGCCGCATCTTTTGCGATGGCTTAGCTTTGAGAATCTTGTCAACTTCCCCATTGTAGTTCCTCAAAACACTGAATTCCTTCCTGGAATTCACTTCCCGAAAGCCAACCACTTGCTGCACAGAGGGAGTGACTGCATGGCATTATAGCTGAAAGACTTTCTGCTATAATTTTCTGCTAAGTTTTTTTTTTTTGTCAAATGTCATTTTTCTTTCTGAAGCAACATAAGGCCTACTAGATCCTGAGTTACTAAGGGATCTAACCTTCGAGAATAAACCCCACAGTGAAGGGAATCCTTCAGGAAGTTTTTACAGTTTATGGACATTTTATCCATTTCGTCTTCTAATCTTTTCAAGGGCAATAGCAGGGCCAATCTTCATCCTACCTTTTAGGGGGCAGTCACAAACACTATTCCCCTAGTCCACACTCACCCTCCAAAAACATCATGAGAAGATGAAGGAAAGGCTTTACAAACTTCCTTATAAATTCACATCACTCTGGGGAGAATCACCAAAGGTTACATTCCTTGGCAACCTATAAATGTGCCTCTGCCACAGAAAAAGGAACATTAAAGAGCAGTAGGAGAAAGAAAGTTTAAGCTGAGGAAAGAAAGGTGCAGTGATGAGTAGGTACCTCACTTATTCCTCGGAAGTCACCCTTTCCATCCCAAAAAATCTAGGAAGGAAATCGTAGACTAGCTTGTAGCCCTACAGCATCTGTGGGCAAGGGGAGAAAAGAAGAAATAGAGAATGGTTCCAGGTACATGGAAAACCCACAAAAAACACAGGATTGTAGGAGAAGAGCCTGGATACTCTGGGGAAGAACTCCTATGAGAAAGGTGATGCTGATATTCAGATTTTTAGCCAGAGTTTTGGCCCTACTGAGGCTGGTTTTACACTGCTCCAGTGAGGTAAACCAGCCTTAAACCTGCCATAAAAGGCCCTTGGAGGATTTTCCCAGCATGAAGAAATCCTTGAATAATATAGAACCATGGCAGTGGCTTCTCTTCCAACCCAGATTCTCAACCTCCGCAAAGAGAATGGTCAAGGTGTGCCTACCTGCTGGCAAACTCCTGCTGCCAAAACAGCCACTTAGGCACACAGGTAGTTAGCATAACATACATGTTCCTACCTGCTGATAAACTACAGTTGCTGGAACAACCCCTTGACCCCAGAGGCAGTTGGCATAATATACAGCAGTTGAATGCTACTCTCCTTGGCATTTTAAAGCCTTAGATCTTCTCCCCACTTTCGTGCCACACCCACACATATACATAAGCTGCACTGAATATGCAAAGCCCAAGCTCCAAGATCTGGCACTATATTCATATTCCAAATATTACACAGATATTAAGACATTTGAATTCCAACATAATGTGTATATCAGCCTAATCGCTGTTCATTAATATATGGGGCTCTGTAATTTGATACATTATTATTATTATTATTATTGTTACTGCTCAAAGATCCCAACAAAAATTGGTGGGGCTCTGTAAAAGTACTGTAGACACTGTAAAAAACACATAAGAGTTCGTCTCTGCCCCAAAGAACTTATAATCTAAATATAGAAAACAGACAAAGGACAGGAGGGGAAAGCTGAGGTACAGAGAAGTCAAGTGGTTTTGCACAAGGTCAAACAGCAAGTCAGTGGCAGATCTGGGAATTAAACCTAACCGCCAGCCCCCCAGCCCTGTATCCCTATTATGAGAAATAAATACAAAATAGCATATTGTGCTTGTGCAGTCTCTAATTTTCAAATACCCTTACCTTATTTTTAAAAAATATTTATGTATTACACTGGCACATAAATACAGTGACAATTGTATATAATTATACACAATTATATCCTGTGTACAAAGAAAAGCCGAAAAGCTAGAGAATGGTTATAACATTTGGTAAATCCTGGGTTTCCATAGCTGTATTTGTGGTATTTTTGTCCAGATATACGATTAACTTATTATTCCTAAACCAAATTTCTACAAATATGTCAAAGACTGCCATGAAAATAGCAACAGATCATATAGAGAACACTATTAAAGTTTGAGCAGGAATGTCATAACAACAATTACATCCAGTTAAAAATTCATGGCGTGATTACCTGGAGATTTGATTGATAGATTCGCACTAACTGAGGTATCAACTAACACTGAACTGGCCATTCTTTCAAAGAGGGGAGAGCTTAGAAGATTTGCAAAAAGGAAAACTCTACCATGATTTACTCAAAAATATTTTTTCTTCTTCCAATGAAATGTTTAACCTGCTTTGTCCAGATTTTCAGAAAAACAAAACCATACATTATTGTCTTCCTTCTATTCCTCTGAATCACATTGTACTTCCTTTCTATTTATTCTTCCATGCTTAATATATTGGACTAGTTAGAACATCAGCACTGTTATGGTGCTACACAGTTACAGAGCATCTTGTACTTGGCAGCATTCCCCACTTTAGGTCAGGGTTGCACAATTCTAGCAGATGAGCGGACCAGAAATACAGAATTTGTACCTGAAATGATGGTTCTGCACCTCCCTTACACCATCAGGGAACTGTTGGGTCAATTGCCATCTACACGTGACATGTCACACAATGTCAATGTTAAAAAACCATCAGTTTCAGACTGCTGTCAGCAGACACTGAGTTTTGGGGGGGTTTTTTGTTGTTTTTTTTAAATTACCATTACAACAACTAGTGAGAGACATGGCAATTCTCCTCAGCTCCCCATCCTCTCTGTATTTCTCTCCTTCCTCTCTTCACGTAGTCTCTTTTCCCTCTTAAAGTTCCTGTAGCTATAACATTTTAAAGTCAACACCACACTTGGCCACTCTTTTGCTTCATAGTTCTTTTATTGATAGCTGGGTGGTCTCAGCCATTTACATGAGCCAACTGTTCTCACGTCTATCGGAAGCAAGGGGAGTTAGAGAACACAAGATAAACAAACAGTTTGGTGGTCCAGTTCTCTGTGGCTCCTGCTGTGGTGCTAACGTAGAGACTGAGTCACTATGGAAAGACAGGTGTTTAAAGGTTCCAGCAAAAGGTAAAAGGCCTTTGGTCTGATGCTAGATATGTATTGGATGATCCACAATGGCCAACTTCATGACTGCTAGGGCTCCATGCTGCTATGTGTCCCTAGAGCTTGGAATATAAGACGTGAGCTTCAACCCACTAAGATTCTGCTTCCAGAAGTAAATGGGCAGCAGCACTGGCAGGGAATCAGTCTGTGAGTTGCCTGGACTCCGGGGTTCATTGTAGTCACTAATCTTGATTATGTGCAACATGACTGTGTTCACAGCATTCCCTTTTTTGCAGTAAGAAGAGGAAAATTATCCTAGCTTAGTAAAAACTTATTTTCATTAAAAAAAATAAAAACTTTGAAATTGTTTCTAAGTGTTTGAAACTGATGCATTTTTTATTTTTAAAAATGTTTTTCAATATTTTTATTCTCTATATAAATATTGGGAGGAAATGCCAAAAATATTATCAAAATATTATGAATTCCTAAGACCGCCAGCACAGCATCAGAACAAGGAAAATTATCTTTTAGAAAGAACCTTCCACTTTGTTCCTTCTCCCACTCCCTAACTATTTTAATTCTTCCTCTCCTCACACCTTCTTCATTGTTTGGGGGAAAGTTCAGTGACTGAATGTTTCTCCCTTTTCAGATACAACAATGCCCAGACCCAAACAATGAACACTTGCTTAGATTAAATAGATCCTACCCAATAAGAGATTGCCAGACATGCTGAGCCTCCCACTGGATTTTGAGCGCTATCATCAAAAGCACAGGGAACATAAGATGGAAACCAGACTTCGGACCCAGTTGGAAAATATCTTATAGAGGCAATCCAAACTTTCAAAATGTTTTGGTTCAAGAGTTAGGCTGGCTCTCATTTTATCTAAATCAGTATGTCCATCCTTGGATTTTTTAAGTCAGTGTTGTTCCAAGCCTTGCCTATACCATGACAATATCTAACTAAATGATGGAAAACAGCTAATTCTCATTTGGAATTTAGCTAATTCTCATTTGGTGATCAATGCACAGGCCATCAAAGTGATTCCTGCAGCCATATGGTAGTCTCTCATTTCTGGCAGGAGAATTTGAGTTTTCTTTTTTAAAAATGATTACATTTTTATTCTCTTTTCTGACTGTGAAGCTATCCATCAGAATACAAGCCAATAAAATATTGTCTACTTGACTCTACAGACACACCACCCCAACACGGAGCTCATAGGCCTCAGAGTGCACTGCCTCCATATGAAGACTTCTCAATAGTCCCAGGATCAGTGGAACTAACCCACTTGGACCCATAAAATTCCCTGTTCTAGTTGACGTGGCTCCTGTTTCACAAGCCTGGCTGGGCTCAGCTCCACACCCCAGGCCTTGAAACCTGGCTCCTGAGAGAGTTACAGCTCAGCTCACTCAAATCTAGCTTGGAAACTCCTTTCTCTTCCACATCAAGGGAGCTGAGCCAAATCTGAGCAGCACTGAGAACAGTGCACCAAGCACCAAGACGCAACACTCAGAGTGGGAAGCCAAGCCCAGTCAGCCCCATGGCAGAGAGGCTGCCTCTGTGAGGTGAGTGAGGGCAGGCTTGCTTTGTAACCCTACCCCTGGTTGCCTTCCACCACCACTCAGGACAGCACTCTTTCTGAACCCCCTAGTCTCTTATCCCCAAAAGGCAGAATCTCTCCTACTTTATCAGCATGAAATGGTGGGAGCTACGCATATATTTCAATAATATTTTAACTTGGAAGCCTGGTGATAATGTCACATGTCTAATTAGTCAGAAATAAGGTTGCCAATTTTGTAATATTTAAGAAACAAAACTTCAGCAGCAGTGCTGAATCTCCTCTGCCTCATCCTCTTTGCCCACCCACCCCCTCAAGGCCCTGCTCCTGAGTCCCAACCCTGTTTGTGCCTTTCCTCCCCCATCCCCCGGGTCAGGAGAGACTTGCCGATGAAACACTTAGGAGTCAGCCATGGCTCTGCAGGTGATCAGGTGCCTACCTGCCTCCAGTAATCAGATTTTGGTGTCAGGTCAGTATATCTGACTAGACACTGTCAGTTCCCCTTTTTTATTGGACTTTCTGGTCAAAAACCGGCCACCTGCCCACCTTAGTTAGAAACCACTTCTTGACTATTTATGGATCAAATAATAACATTTGCTGAAATATATGTTACATACAGGTATCTAAAATACGAAAATTAGAGTGGAGCAAAGATCTTTGCCTGCCATCACCAGAAAAGCAGAAGATCGTCATGGGCTTTTGTCTGCAGCTCCCAAAAGATCAGAGGTCTTTGATGCAGTCATGAACAGAAACAGAATGTCTTTTCTGTTTTGAGCTTTCCCAATAAACCTAAGTGTTTCAGATATCCCTATGCTGTAAAATACTAACAGACTTTAAAATTAACGTGATGACAGACTCAGATACTTTCAAAGGGACATAAATATATCTGCAAACATCACAGGATGAACCCAAAAATCAATCAGTCAATATGGCCAAGATTTATCTAGAATTGATGGACTCACAATGTTTCAATGTGTATTTCTTGAGAGACTCTTACTGAATTTTTTTATATACTGGTATGTGTGACAAGCAACACATAAGCATAGTTACATAAGAGGTCTGCCATTTGGAGACAGCCTATTTGAAAATACTCATATTTGCCAGCAGTTCTTTCCCATTATGATTCTGAAAAACTACATCTACCTGGATCACTTAATGTTTGTGACTTCAAAACCTTCGGTTGCAAAGCAGCGATGTTATTCCTCCTTTTGACGTTCCTTCCCATGTAACTCTCAAACGCATTTTGTCCCTCTACATACTTTGTTGAGAGTGATGTACATTTACTGTGCTCTATAAATAAAAATTAACTCTGTACATTTACCTCGGCTTAAAGTCACATATAAATCCATTTGTAAATTAGGTGCAGGACTCAGGCTCTTCGCAAGGCACTGTGGCAAACTGCCAGCTTTCCTCTGGCAGGTCTCATGCTTTTCTCATAGGTAGAGGGTCAGAGAGCCAGCAGGTACCCTGTCTCCGAGAGGGGTCCGAGGGAGAAGGGACCTAGGCCTTCCCACTACTCTGGGTCCCAGCCCAGGGGTCTTGAGTAGCAGCTCTGAGCTGCTGACAGCATCCAACACTGCAGCTCTTCTCCTGGCTATTTCTCCCACTACTCCTTCAGCGCCTTGTCCCCTACCCGCTGCCTGGGCAGGTCTTCTTCTCTCAGGCCTCAGTGCCTGGGAAGTGTCTTCCCTCTGTCTTGGGGGTCCCCCACCGGAAACCTGTACCTTCAACTTTCTAAGACACACCATGCCTTCACTTCACTCCATACTGTGCTTCTCCTCCTCCTCCTCTAGCCTGTGCCCTGTTTCTCTGCAGGGGGGGGGGTGTTAATCAGGCACCTGGTTGAGCCTTGATAGGCCTCAGCTGCTCCTAACTGCCATCTCTTAACTCCTGCTAGTTTGCAAGGAACAGCACCCAGAGCGTTCTGGGGTTTACATATCTCCCTTTTATGACTCTTCTACTGCCCTCTGGCCTTGATATATCACAGCACTTAGTTTTGAAAAGGTTCTGCAGCACTTTTCTACTAATTCTCTAGCTCTTGTTATAGTAGAGGTGTGGTCTAACAGTGTGAACAGAGAACTAGGAAACAAGACCATCTGATATTCCCAAATCTGCCACAGACTTGTTCTGGGGCCTCAAGAAACTCAAGCTCTCTCTACATCAGTTTATTTACCTGTAAACTAGGGAAAATACCAACTTATACACATCAAAGAGAAAACTGTGCAAGTCAATATTTGTAAAATATTTCAGAGCCTCATCTGAAAGGGATCATTTCAGTGCCAAATATTGTTTGTTCATAATTATTATTAAAATAAGAAATGTATTATGAAAGCAGCAAGCTTTAAAGTTTGCACAAAGCCAAAAAATGCTTCTAAAATATTCTAATACTTTTACGTAAACTTTAGCTGCAAATCATTTCAAAAGACCCAGAAATTTAGTTCAAATAAGTCTAGATGTTTCTAACTTTTTTGAACCCCTTGGTTCTAGAGATTAGACTGACTATTTTTGGTTCATTTTACAAGATCATTATTAGACAAAGAATTGACTTCAAATGCCATTATTTTACTTAGCAAATCTGTTACTGATATGTATTCAGAGCCCTGTTTGCTCCTTTAGTATGAAAAAGCAAGGTTTTTTATGCCTAGCACAACTCAGAGAGAGTAAAATAAATTCTGTTCTAGTTATATATCAACTGAATTGTCAAATGAATTCCAACAGCAGTTTCTTTATTAGAGCAGATGACAAATAAGGCAGAAGGAACCTGCACTCCAGGTTTAGTTTGCAAAGCTGGCAGTTGTTAAAATCATCATATTTTTAAAGTGAGTATATTTAATATGGAATCATTTTTTAAACAATATGCATGGAATCCTAAAATGACATTTTGATAGGTTCTAAGTCTACAAAATCCTTGAGCACATGAGTAGTCCCACTGACCTCAATGGAGCTACTCATATGATCAAAGTTAGGGAGATCTTGCTGAACTGGAACCCTTCAAGTTATATTTTGTTTTATCCATACTTTTATCTTAATAAAGACACTGCTGCAGACTTCTGGAAAAACGCAAGAACAAATTAAAAGGTGATTCTGTTTCTCTTTTTTGCCCCATAATTTACTGCTTTTGTAGGAAGGCTTGACAAGGCATCTGTTTTTAACGTGTGCTGGGCCTGGATGGAAGTTCCCACTGTGAGCATTAATGCATTTTCTAGTACCAAAGGGTTAAACAGGGAACCACTAAAATTCCATATGTTGAGTCTTTGCTTTGGAAACAAGGAATGCAACCCATTATGCCCCTATTTAATTCCTTTACACATATCTCCACTCATCTGAATCCAGCCAACAAATCCTAACTGCTTAAGCAGATTTTTGTTAATCATAATAGAAATAAAAGTATTTTTTTTAAAATAAAATAGAAGCCTAATGTAATATTTATTGGACACTACATCTTCAAAGCATTGGCCAAACAAATTAGAAGAAATTGCATTTGAGATGACTACATCTCAATGTATGTTTGTTCCTTCTTCATTTGAGCAATTTTTTGGAAGATTGGAACTTTAGATTGTAAACTTCTTGAAGAATGGATTGACATTTTGTCTGCCTGTATACGTATCATGCACATACACGGCATTGTGTTAGTAGTTAAAAAAAACATTATAACACCACTAGCCCTACGTGTTAAACTGATTTTGTTTCTAGAAATCAGAAAACAAAACACAACCAAAAACAAATAATGGCCAAGTTCTGTGTGGTGGGGAAAGGAGTTAACCTCTATTTTTATAGATGTTTCATCTGTAAATTTAAAAATAAGAATTCTAATAATTATTTGTGATCTGAAAATTTGTGACAGGAAATATTTCTTGAATTGCTATATTCCAGAAACAAAGTCTACAAAAAACAGAAAACAAAGCTATAAGAGATTATCTGCTTCCATCAAAAACTTTGATATTATGATGACCATATAATCTTTTCATTTTCCACTCTACAAATGTACACACACTTCCATCGTGCTCCCAGAAGCTGCTTCTAATATAAGCAGCAAAAACATGAGCACTATCTTTAGGAATCAAAAGGGGGAAAACAAAAAAGATTAAGAGCATTTAGATATTTCATCTATAAGAATTTCCCAATATCCAATACATTAACTTGGAATAACAATAAAAACCTTGTAAAAAAGTCTGATGCGGGTGTTCAGAAAGTTATAAAAGCTAAAATGAAGGAAAGAGAGCCACTGACACACTAGTATGATTATAGGCAACAACTCAGTAAGATAAAAAATGCAGGACTCCCCTGAAAAAAAGATACCATATAAATGATAACTCCCTCAAGACCAGAGAGATTTATTAATTAGTAATGAAAATGAGCAAAAACACTATTGGCTTAAAACTTGAGTAGGGACTCTGTATTAAATTTGTCCAAATGCTTTAGGAACAATTAGAAGGCCAAATCGTGTCCCCCAAATTTTGACTTCAGTTAAGTGACTCTCAATATATGCTAGTGTGGCTGAGATAGAACGATAGCTTAAAGTCTCTGTTTTCTGGAGAAGTGGCAGGGGTTTACCAGAACCTGTTTCCCTCCCACCCGCAAATCTGATGACATAGCACATTTGTTGCTGCCTCTCAAATATCTCCACTGAAGAACCCAACAAGCTATCAAAACCTAAATTTAAACAACATGATCCAACTCACAATTTACCTGCCATCATCAAAGTATTTTACTTTATGCACAAAGGGGATTTTAAAACTTGGTTTAGAGAGACTAAACAGGAAAAGATTCTAACTATAAACTCAATACATTAATAACAAATGACAAAAAGAGAGTTTGTGAGAAATTCTATTCAGTGGTACAGACACAAATGGTTATCCTATATGATTAATTCATTGTGTTACAAAGGAAAAAAAACAAACCACAGAATACTTAAGTGAATGTATCTGTCATATATACATTCTCTTCGCCCACTACCTTATTCCCCCAACTCTCCCCCCAACATGCACACCTTTACCAGATATGCAACACAATCCATTAGTTCCAGTCCTGAATATGCAAACTAAGCAAATGCAATAATTTGAGGTTTAAGGAATGTAATTCTGTTAGGGTTTTATCTACTTTTGAGTTTACCTGCTTTATTGTGAACCAGTAAAATTCAAACAAAGATGAACATTCATTTTCACTGTTTTCTTTTCATCTTCTCTATCCAGTTACTCCCTCTTAATGCATCACTGGGAGTTCTTCCCCCACCCCATGTATAAAATTAACATGTGTACAGCTTTAAAGCTAATAGTTACATACCTGCTACTCTGGTCCGTGGTCCATGTAACCGATTTTCCCTCTGGCTTTGTTTTGTACCATATCCTTATTGCATGAGGAAAGTCACTTGGTGCTTGAATCTCTGCTTTCCTTATCTCCAAGCTCCAAGTGCCAGTGGAAAACAGAAGCTCTCCGCAACCAGGCGCCTGGCTGCACTGAGTGTAATAGTATAGTTGTTCCCTCCACTGATCTGCAGGTAAAGTCACAAGTTCACGTACAATCTGATTCCTACGATTTCTCGGCTCTGCAGAAGCACCAGTTAGCTTGGCAGACCTTGTAAATTTTTCAATACCTGGCACAGCAGCAACATCAACCTCCTCGACCTTTAACACAGATAAATCACAGCAGTCCAATACCAGCAAAAAATCCTCACTCCCATGATTCTCTATGTCACAGCAGTTCTTTGAACTAGAAATCCCAGAAGCCTGTTCCCCGTTGCTATGGTTACCATTTTTATCAGAAGTATCTTTTTCACCTTTAGCACAGACAGCAAAATCATTACATCCAGTTTTAGATGAGTGGACACTTACATTAGTTACAGGAATATGACAGGGTTCAGATGCCCTAATTTTGCACTTTTCATCTGACTGTGAAAGGCAGGTTCCCTCCACATCACTGTCTACTTTTTTGCATTTGCTCCCAGGCTCAAAGAAGAGAACTATGGTGCCTTCAATAACTTGGCTTTTAAAATCCACATCCAAGTCCAATACATAATGCTTTACGAGCATGTGACATGTGTTGGCCATTAGGGGCAGGTCATCCTTCGCGGGATCTAGCTTCGCCTCCATGTTCCAATTTGCTAGGCAACAGCTTTGCAAATTCTCTGTCACTCCTCACACAACATGTTTCCAGGACTTTCAGCCTCCCCGTGGCATAAATAGCTGTTGGCTAACATACATAGTGAAGTGTAGTTCCACTACTTCTCTCTGTAGAGGGGGAAACAATCAAAGAACATTTTAAACAAGTGTTCTGAAATGGATTTATCTTGATGTTAGCTACAGTAAAATTATTTTTATTATTTAGAAATGTACGGTCAAATACTGAATTCCTTAGTCAATAATGAGGTAGTGAATGTATTACTCAAGGAAAGATTTCAGGATTTGGCACTTGGAACAGCAGGCAGACTAATCTATATGACAATCATAGACAATTTCCGAGTGAACAGATTTCTCAAAATATTAGTTTGTTAACCAAAGGAAATGAGCTTTAACAATATAGCCTCATTAACAACACTTTATTTTCATTGACAATCCTTTGGAAAAAAATAAATTGTTATTCAAGATCAGACTCGCTTCATTCCTGCATATCTTGTTTTTAAAGATGCTAAACTTATTTCTAATTCATTGCCTCAAATGACAGCAATAATTTTTCTACTGTAATTCCACATAAGTGTGAATGAAGGCTAAATGGCCTTGTATGTTTTATACTTCAAGAGTAATAATTGAATATATACAATATAGCTCCAGGGATTAATGTACTTTTTACATTACAACTGCTCTCATACCAGCACTTCTAGTAAATTACAAGAAAATGAGTCAATTTACTAGGAGTGCATTCCAAGTATTCCTTTGAGATTGTTCATGGAGATTTTTCAGATTTACGGTTATATACTCAAGGTAGATCATTACATCTTAATAGCTGGCAATCTATTAACATTCTGGATAATAGCCTTCTTATGGCAAACAAAAGGTCTTCTCACTGGAAAATATGCAAATATCTATAAAGGGAAGAAAAATTAAAATGTATCAATAGCTGTAGCAATAAAAGACAGAAGTACTTCATAAAAGTTTTGAATCAATATGTACTTTGTTTTTGCAACACAGTGATTGAGTCCACATTAAAACTGTACAAAATCATTTAGCTCACTGATGTTTTCTTTGTTATAACTGAATATTTTCTAGCATGTTCTATTTATGTCCATTTACTGAAGAGTAAGAAACTGTAGAGACAAGAAATTGAAAATCTCAGCTCAAACTCTTAGTGCAGCTTCTCTAAGGTAGACTGGCTTAGCATGACTTTTGGATTTCAGTGTGTACTCTCTGTCTTACTTGTCAAAAATGTTTGATGGCTGGCTTTGCTTTTATATCGAAGATTACTACTTTAAGTTTCTACTAATCAATTTTTTTTTAATTGAACTAAGACATATTGTAAATTATTTTGGAGATTAGAAATTAGAGAAAGAGGGGAATCATTAGGACATCTAGCCCATTATCTGCCAATGTAGGAATGCTCCCTGTAAATGTCTGAAGTAGTGAGGCATCCTTGAGGATGCTGTTTCAGAGCCTTATAATCCTCATTAATCCAGATCATCTCAGAAATATTTGTATGTGGCTCTCCCACTTTCTGTGCAAAATAGTGGTCAGGATCAGACACCTCCATGAACTCCTTCCCTCTGCTGTGGGAGCTCATAGCTCTCTCTGTTTGATTGGTATCAGAAGGGGAAGACCAATAAGGGACTACACTGTCTCCAACACGAGATCCAATAAGAGTACTCAGAAAAGCAAACAAGGAGTCCTGTGGCACTTTTAAAGACTAACAAATTTATTTTGGGGAAAGTTCATGCGATAAATAAATTTGTTAGTCTTTAAAAGTGCCACAGGACTCCTTGTTGGTTTTGCTGAACTAGACTAACACAGCTACCCCAATGGAACTTACCCAGAAAAGATAACACAGTTTTGGCTGTATTATCTTTTCCCCAGGGGAATGTGCCTTAAAAGGGGTTTTTCAAGGATAGCTAAAGCCAATGGAAGCCTTGGTTGCATCTCTGTCGAATGTAACTGATCATCTTTAGCACAGAATTTAATCTTTTACCATGCCAGAGAATCCAGAGTTAACACACAAGCCTTTTCCTCCAAGATCCAAGTAATTATAAAAAGCTGGGAAGATGGAACAGCAGCTCATTTCACACTGGCTGATCCCCATGCCCACAGAATTTTTAGAACACTCAGAATTTCTCACTGAGTTTCTTTTCCCTTAATTTCCTCCTCCGTGTATTTCCACTTATAAACTTTTTCCATTTTTCTTTAATTTAATTAAATTTAATTTGCCCTCCTTGATGATCAAGTGCTTCCAATATTTGCAAACAGTTATGCTCCACACCATCGTAACTACTGCTTAGGCAAGTTAGATGTACAGTTAGCTCTTTTAGAACTCAAGCCTGCATTGGAATGCACTAAGACAGCTTCTTGGAGCCCAGGCAGTCCCAATGAAATAAATGCACCTTTCCGTGAGTGCAGGGACCTACACTTCTGGAAGATTCCAAAGGAAATCAGGCTCTGTACTTTGCCTATTTGGCTTCCACATTTTGCCTCCCATGTTAGTTCAATCTACTTACCTGGATACGTATATGGTTCCCCATTACCATAATACCAAGTGCCTCCTAACTATTTAAAAATAGAAATAACGGAATCTTAGCGATGGAACAACAACATTTAGCGAATATTGGTAACATATGTCACAAGAGATCCAGAAAGATTAGTATGGAGGGATTGACCTTGTTTATACAGATCATCCACCACAGCAGGAACCGCTTTCCCTGTACTATGGCTTGGCTTGAAGTCTGAGTGAAAATACATGTAAAAGCCAAAAGTTCTAAATGCTATCAGTATTGATACTGATTTTATGATAAACGTACTACACAGGGACTCGCATAGTCTGGATTTTGTTCCTGATGCTATCACAAACATTCTGTACGAATTTGACAAGTATCTTAATCTGTGTGTGTCAGTTCTCCACCTATAATGTGGGAATGATAATATCTAATTCACAGGGACATGATGATGAATGTATTCATGCCTATGAAACTGTTAAGTATGAAAGTAAGCACCATGAAAAATCCTACAATAAAACTAACGTTGTTGTTCAGTGCATACAATACATACGGTAACATTTGATTAGAGAATTTATTAATGTATTTATAATGAATTGTGACAAACAGGAGGAAACAAAGCACTATACAAGTAAAAATTAAAATATTAATAAAATTCATTTGAATGAAAATGATATACATTTAAATAATGTTTACAAAATTATTTTAGGACTTGAAACCTCAGATTCAAGGCAGTCACGTTTTAATGAAAAAGAAAAATGTGGGGATTCAGATTAAGAGGATTCTGTTAATTTGACATACATGATCACACAACTCAACATCTTATATTTCTGCATATAGTTTTCTATTAAATTTTAACATAGTTCCTCTTAGAAGACTATGCAAACAAAATGAAGTGCTACTCCTCATGACTTGAGAAAGTGTCCCACCTCATACCTTCAGCAAGTAGTACTGAGCACCTTCCAAAAACAAGATGCACATTAAGATCTCCCTCCCTACCCCCCACTTCCCTATCCCAGTCTCCATCTTCCTTCCAAGGTCATCCTGGCTTTCGGTGATTCCTCAAGTAACTTGTGACCATCCTTGGGTTCTGATGAGCAGAACGGAAACATTATATTTGACCCAGTATTCAACAGAGAATTGGTGAAAACAGAGCACTGGGGTGACATGCTCCTGGCAGCTTGATACACAGGGATAGGCTACGGTACTAACTGTAGCTCTTTCAAGGGCTACATCCTAATGTTTCACATCCTAATGTTCAGAGAAATACAACAATCAACTCTCAGGGTCACATGTCTGTTCAGCTCTGACAGGAAGTGTTGGTGTCTTCTTTCCAGCCATAGATGGAAAAGGGCATTTTTATTTATGGACTTTCTTGATAATCTGAGGGTAGATACCCTCCTTATTAAGAAAGGATGAGTTCTTCAAAGTGTTTCTCTTTCCCCTTCCAACATCACCATACCTGTTTTGTATTCAGCTTTTACCAGCTCCTCTTCAAACAGCTGTTACTATCAGCCATCAGATGACTGGGGATAATGCTCCTTGCATCTGATATGAAAGTGATACACTGCTGTCTGTCATCTGCATATTGTTGGCATTTCAGTCCATATTGTCTCAACATCTCTTAGGAGCTTCATAAAAAAAGAAAAAGAAAAAGATGGAAAGAAAGCACACACATATGAAAGATGGGGAAGGGAACTTATCCTAGTAGGATTACACAGGGAGCACTTCTAAAGGTGGAGGAGAAGGCACCCATCACGACTCCTTCTGGGTGAAGTCTGAGAAGAATGAATGAAGCCACATCAGCATAATTCTGCTAATCACTGTACAGCTCTGAAGACTGACAACAGAATTCCCTGTTTGACCATATCAAATGCAGCAGAGAGGTCCAGCAGTATTGTAGGAATGTCTGGCTCTTGTCCAGTCGTGAGACTATCATCCATCAATACCAACAGCACCAATTCTCTTCCATGTAATTAGCTGGAGCTTAAATCGGAAGAGTCCTGAACAATAACAGTATGTAGGTGGAGTTGGAATCAAGTTTCAGCAAGCTCTTCAGTTACATTGCTCAGGAATAAGAAGTTTGAGACCAATCAGTAGTTGGAGATATTAGCTGCATGGAGGAATGGTTTCCCATGTATTGGCCAGAATATGGCATGCTTTCAGGGTAGACATTCCTCCTCACCTATAACATTCTGATGACCTGTTTCTAGAAAGTCCCAGTTGCTCTGAATACTTTTTCACATGTTAAGAATGACCTGGATCAGTAACAGATGGACACTAGATTTTCCTACACCGCTTCTAGAATTTGCTGATACAGGAATAGAAACACTCAGACAAGAAATGTATTGTTATTGTACCTGTGTGCATTGTATGGTTACTGGTATACTGAAAGAATGCCTCAACATAGATGATTTTGCTCTACACTACTTAGTTCAGAAGTCTTAAGTGTGTGAGAGTAGCTTTTGACGAATCGAGTCAAATTTTCTGCAGATGTAAACAATCACAGCTCCATTGCCTTCAATTAAGTTTTATCCATTGGATACCTGTACCAGAATCATGTAGCAAAATTTAAAATCATGTGAAAACTATATAAAATGTTTGTAAGCACACTCAATACAAGAGAGCTACATTACACTCATGGTTACAACACATCTCGGTGGTATTAAAAGCAAAATATTGTCATTTATGGTTTGGTTCATCATAAACAGTCAAGAAGAAATGTAACAAATATTTTACTTCAGTTTTGTTATTTTCTGCAACAGACCAAATTTTACACAGTGATATAAAATATACTACCCTGGTATAAACAATATATAAATATAGAGAATACACATGTGAAGATGGGATGGTAGCACACTATATAAGGATATTCTGAGGACTAGCAATAAGAGCAAAAGCCTGAGAATCTAGATGATCCTGAGTACTAATTACAGGGAAAGCACAGATGCATTGTAGAACAGAGAACAAATCATTTCATAATGCATTACGTTTTTATATCAGCCTTCATAAAAGCAGCTCCAAGCACTTGTCAGTCATCTATTATTAGGAATCTGAAGTGAAATTATGGCTTTATGAACTCCGTGGGAGTTTTGGCATTATCTTCAAGTGGGCCAGAGTTTCATGCTTGGTTTCCAGCTAAACAGAAAACATCTGCTCAACATAATATAATTTTTTCAAGATTTAAATTAAATAGACAAGTACTGGGAATAGGGGAAAACAAGCAAGCAACCAGACAGTGGGAAAATTTATTTAAAAATTCTATTTAGACTGTAAGCTCTTTGCAGCCAGGGACTGTCTTTTTGTTCTGTATTTGTATGGTGCCCTAGTCCAGTGGAATCTTGGTGCCTGACTAGGAGATGACTTTCAATAGACCCCAGATCCCATCCTCACTATTTCCTATTAATTAGTCTATCATTTTCTTTTCCTGTTCTCTGTAGTTCATTTGTTGGCCATGCACATAAGTTTTAAGTGGTTTTGTGTGGGTACACACAGTTTAACAAAGTAGTATGCAAGCTATACATGAGACTTCTTTTAAAAATGAGCAGTACTTTTATTTTTTAGTTTAATTTCTAAACAACTATTTTTTCATAGCTGCATAAGTACAATTCAAATAAAAGTGATCCTATGAAATTAAAAGGCACTTATATAGCCAAAATGAAACACTGAAAATGTGTAAAAATATAACCAAACCCTGGAACTCCTAATTAAGCCCTAAGGATGTTCATAAGGTAGAAGGTAGGTACCGTAAATAATTAGTTCTCAAGTTTTTTTTTAAATGGCAGACAACTCAAGACAGACAGACTACCACTTCCTCACTAACGTCCAATTAAATACCCTTCCTCTTTGATAAATACAGTACTTTAATTCATGAGACAGTATTAGGGAGACAAAATGAAAATTAAACTGGCTTTAGTGTGATGGCAATGACTGCTTTGTTATACCCCTCTCATTCATTTTGTTCATAGATCGTTCATTTCCTCTCCCTGGATGTAGGAATTTTACATTTATCATTGCCAAATTTCTCCTTATTGCTTGCAACAACATGCAGTTTAGTTAAAAGGAGTCATGTTGTGAGTGCAGAAATGTGGTGGATGTTTTATGTTTGTGTTTAAGTTTCATTGGTCAAAAACCCTTTTGGAAATTCATAAAATCTAGTCAAATTCCAAAGGGGTAGCCGTGTTAGTCTATTGTAGAAAGACAACAGAGTCTTTAAAAGTGCCACAAGACTCTGTTGTCTTCATAAAATCTAGAGCTTAGATACAGCTCCCCAAAACATCACAGCCTGAAGTTCTCACAGAAGCAGGCTGTAGACCATTTGGAAGTAATCTTAGTATCATGTTTGGAAACCACTGCTTAAAAGTATTAGGTCACAGAAAAAGCAAGGCACAGAGAGATGAAGCAACTTGTTGCCTTTCTGTATGATCTTCAGCAGCCCAGTCAATAACTGAAACCCAGTGCCTTGACTCTCATTTGCATCCTCTAACCCCAAATTACAGTCACTCATGTGCCGGAGCACATTTTTAAAAAATCAGGTAAAACAGCACCAAGACTTCATTCCTTTCCAGTTCTTCCATCTGAGTTGAGATTTGAGAAGGAACAGTTACAAATATGTAAGGCCTTAAACATACAACCCCTTCTTCATTTTAAGTATTACAAGTTGTATATGGGTGATCTATGCATGCAGTATATATTTGTTGTTTCGAGTAGCTCCTATTTTAACTAGATATTCTTTTGATAGAGATATTTTTAAGGACAGAAAAGTACTTGCCTTGGCAGGCTATTCATCCAGTAAAAGGAAAACAACCACCTTGTGTAGGTGTTTGTAGAAATATGCTTCTGCCATTGTTAGCTGCTTCTCTGGAACAAACGCTATAAGTCCTGGAACTCAAAGTCTGTAACAGGAGTAGATTAAGAATATTAAGTGTTCCTTCAAGGACTGCTAATTTTTTCAATTGCTAAAACCTTCCAAGATCAAACCGTCAGTAAAATATATTGAATTAGAAACCTATGAGAATACCAATGAGTACCTGAGGTTGTTAAAAGATATAATATATTGGAAAAATAATCTGATCATGTTTTTAGAAACTATTACAATTCATATGCAAGGAAGACAGTAGTTGTATACATTACAATACTTTTTGGAGCTATAACAGGTGTTACACAACATCCTTAACTTCTTTAGGGAATAGTGACTGAGGCAAGGGGTCCTCCAGAATCCCTTGCTTTAGATACAGCTACTTTCAGTGTATTTGTCAATGGGGAGCTAAGTTAACCATGCACAAATGGCTTTACTGATGGGTTTTTTTTTTAAGTGGCACTCTTTTTAAAGGTTTAAGCTTCGATCCTGCAAGCACTTATGCATGTGCTCTGCTTCACTCATGCGAGTAAACCAAAAAGCATGTATATAAAGGATAGGGGTTTACAAGAGATACCCTATTCAAAATGCACTGTGCACTTAAGAAATGTGTATTTCAGTAGACCGTCACCTCAGAAATATCTAAAAGAGTTTTCATCAGGAAAACTCAAGGGCCATTCAACGACACATTACTCTGTCATGGAGAACTGGCTACCACCCGCCGGACAGAGATGTGGCTATGGGTGGGCTCCCTGGGCCTGCTCACTTTGAGAGCAGGCCCACCCAATTGGCTGATTGCTTCTGCATATCAAGTAAAGCGGAGCAGCTGCGATGCCCGGACTCCACTTAACTTTTTACCTAGCAACTGGAGTGTTAACAGGAAGCTTTGTCCATCACATCTCTTAAGCTTACGCATAACTTTTTCCACTTGACAACTGGACCATCATCAGGATTCAGCCTATCGCAGTGGTTTTCAAATTTAGGGTCAGGACCCAGTACTGGGTCACGGCACCCCCTGCTGCCACCAAAACACTGGAATGCATTGCTCAAAGATGTAATTGTTGGGTCACGGGCATAAATTTTTTCAACGGGCCAGAGAAAAAAAGTTTGAAAACGACTGGCCTATCGAGTTTCTTGCTTGCCAGCGGGGCTGGAACATGACAGCAGCTTCTGGGTAGTGGGGATGGATTCAGCAGCTGGGGAGCTGGTGGGTCGTGTAGGGTCGTGCACACTGCCAAGCATGTCACAAGCCACAAAAGGCTGAGAACCACTGCCCTATAATACATGGACTTTCTCACTGAAGCTACTTTGGCTACAGAACTATCCAAAAATATGCTGCAATAATGTATAGAATCAGATGTGTAGGACCAGAAGGGACCTTGATAAGTTATCTAGTTCTGGTCCCTGCACTCAAGGCAGATCTATGTAATCATTAGACTATTTCTAACAGGTGTTTGTCTACCCCAGGGGTCGGCCAATCCTGAGTGGCACACGGCCCCGCTCAGGCTCCCTCTCCTGGCAACCCCCACGCGCATGGCCTGGGACCACAAGAGCCGCATGCTGTGGCTCCAGGCTCCCTGGCCGCATTTCCCCGCTCCGCCCTGTCGAGGGTGGAGGCTCCAGTCCCTGGGACCCTGACTCCCCAGCAACGCAAGTGCGGTGGGGTGGGGATGGAGCCTCCAGTCGGGAGCTCAGCTCGGCACGGCCCAGGAGCCAGCTTGGGGGCAGGCGCAGGCTCAGGGGGCAGTGTGTCCCGGCGTGGGGTTCAGGGGCCAGTGCTGGGCTCAGGGAGGCCGGTGTGGCCCACCTTTGGGGCCGGCTTGGGGGCCTGGCAAGCCCAGCTCTGGCGTGCCAGCATGGCCCGGTGCAGGGCTCGGGGGGGCCAGTGCGGCCTGGCTCTGCGGCCAGCTCGGGGGCCTGGCCAGCCTAGCATGGAGGCTGGTGCATGACTCGGAGGGGTTGGTGCAGGGTTTCGGGGGGCAGCGCGGTCCAGTTCTGGGGCTGGCATGGCCTGGCTCTGGGGCCTGGTCAGCCCAGCACAGGGGCTGGCGGGGGTTTAGGGGGGGCCGGCACAGCCCAGCTCTGGGGCCGGCTCGGGGGCCTGGCCAGCCTGGCTCAGGGCTTGGGGGGCTGGTGCAGTCTGGCTCAGGGGGGCCAGCGCGGGGCTCGTTGGCCTGGCCAGCCTGGCGCGGGGCTTGGGGTGGGCCAGGGCAACCTGGCTTGGGGGCATGCTCGGGGGCCGGCGTGGCACTTGGGGGCCTGGCCAGCGCGGCATGCGGCAGTCTGGGGCAGCCCAGTTCAGGGGCATGCTCGGGGGCCGGCGCAGGGCTCGGCGGCCTGACCAGCCCGGCGCGGGGGGTGGGGGGGGGGGGCCTGGCCAGCCCGGCATGGGGCTCGGGGGCTGACACGGCCCAGCCCGGCCTGGGACCCCGCCACCCGCCCACACACAGAGTTCCTGGCCCCACCACGTTTTGGCCCCGCGTCTGGCACCTTCTGAGGGTGTGGGGGGGCGGGGCTGGCAAAGGTTGCTGACCCCTGGTCTAGCCTGTTCTTAAAAATTTCCAATGTCACAGATTTCACAACCTCCCTAAGCAATTAGCTCCAGTGCTTAATTATTATGACAGTTAAGTTTTTCCTAATGTCATATCTAAACCTCCCCTGCTGCACTTTCAGCCTATTGCTTCTCAAATGCTATCCTCAACTGCTAACTAGAACAGTTTTTCTCACTCCCCATTGTAACAATCTTTTATGTATTTGAAAATTGTTGTCTCATTTCCCCTTCTCCCCTTGTCTTTCCAGAAGAAACTAACCCAATTTTATATTATATATAATCTTTCCTCATAAGTCATGTTTTCTAGACTGTCTGTCATTTTTGTTGCTCTACTCTGGAGCTCCTCCAATTTGTCTATGTCTTTCCTGAAATGTGGCTCCCACAACTGGACACTACTACAGCTACAGCTTTATCAGCTGGCAGTAGAAGGAAGACTCACTTCTCATGTCTTGCTTACAATGCTCCTACTAATATATACCAGCAAAATGATGTTTGCTTTTTTTGCAATGTTACACGGTTGACTCATATGTAGCTTGTGATCCACTATAATCCACTGATCCCCAAACTATAAGGAATACTGCGGAAAGTGGTTTCTGTTGTTTTGGGTTTCATTTCCAGTTAATTTTGATTTGGGAGGAGTATATACATATACTATATGAAATATTGGGGAGTACTCTATTCCACCCCATCATCTCTCTTTAAAAGTAACTGACATTTTCCATTTATTGTTCCAATTTATAAAGACTAATTCACTTGGGGAAGAAAAAAATCAAGCTTGTAAAATTAGAGCCCAAAACATGGGTTTTAGAACATAAGCAGCTGATGGCATGGGGTCGGAAGCGAAACATGTAGCCCTCATTCTAGCAGTGGCTGTAACTACTTCCTTCTCCATGACCAAATATAGCTCCCAGTTAGACACAAGGTTTCCAAGAAGACAGCACTTCCTCCATGCATAGGCCTTGATAGTAGCCTAAGCTAATAAAACATTTTTGTTTCCTTTGTTATACAAGATTCATTCTTGACTTCAACAATAAACACTTTGGGGAGGAAAATAAATTGCTATGGACAGACTTTTGTCTGGCCCTCAGGACCAGCTCAAAGCCTCATGAAAGGGATGAAAATTAATACAAATGAAGTTACACAGTGGTGCATGTTGCGAACATCTTCATATACTGCAGACGCAACAGAGGCAAAGTATAATTGTTGCTTCAAGTGCTATAATTAGAGAAGGGCCAGGAAAGCCAAAGACACCACCACTTCTTTTCCCTTACCTCCTTAGATATTATTTCTAAGAATTTTGAAAAAAAAATATTTTCTATATACAGTTAGTCACGGCTACCTTGCTTGGGAGTTAGAATCTACTCAAATGATTTACCAAGATCACGGATTGTTATTCTTTAAACCAAATTCTGCTAATTTCTTCTGCAATTAATGCCACTTATTTCAAAAGCATAAACTCAAGCAATTAAGACTGATCCATTATAGTATATAATACATACAACTCCTTGCTACTTTTAGGCCCCTATATTTGAGTTGCAGAAATTAACTCAGATACAGAGTGATAAGGGCCACGTAAGTACCTATATCAGCAAGATGCTTGAACTATTCACATTACAGTTTTTAAACAATCTGTAGTTTCAATCCATATTTCATAGCTATATTAAATAGTAATATTTCACCCATCCCAAAAAAGTGACTATATTAAAATGTTGTGGAAGTTTTAGTGAATAAAGCCACCTTTAATGAAGTTTTCTACCTGGCAGCTACCCTTGCCCAATAAAAGTTTAATAGTTCATAACCAAGCAGGTGTCCGCTATCTAGCATGATTAGAGGCAAATATTGTCTGTGTGGATGTTATTACAATTCTAAGTTCATTCATATACATGTTCCATTAACTACATGGTTGAGATTTTCAAAGCCTATAGATGATTTAGATAACTCCCACTCGGGTTAATGGAGTTATGGATAAACCTGTGGTTGGTTTACTCATTCTAATTATTGTAAAAAGCTCTAAAATGAGGAGTAGTGAAGCAAATGGGACACAGGATAACTTAGAAGAAGGTCTGAACTATAGGTAGAAAAACTACCTGTTATGTTTATTATATATTATCAATCAGTCCAAGGGCAAATCTCTCAGAGTCCCATTGGTGATCTCAGATGCAGTTTCCAAATTCATTCTACACATAAAAAGTCCAAAGTAATATAGTGAGAGTTCTGTACTCATTTTATATATAGAATTCAGTCTACAGTGTGGACTACAGAGGAAGCATATTGACTTAAGTCAAGGCACAAGTTTTTTTGTTTTTGTTTTTTGTTTTTTAAAAGCTTCTTATACCATACCATAAAAATTGAGCATTTTCTTTAGCAAAACATTAAAAAAAGAATGACAATTTATACTTTTTAAAAGGTTGTTGCCCTTTTATTTACCAATCTAGATAAGAGAAAGTTTCCAATCCTAGAAATCCCAGAATTTTTATATATAACCAAAACAAAGGATCAGAGTTAAAATGTACTTAAATATTTATTACATAAATACATATACACAATTTAAGCCATTACTACTCAGCATCTGTTGTTAATCTCTCCTAAAATGTTTTTTAGTATTGTACATCAGTGGTTTCAAACTTTTTTCTATTAGTCTTTAAAAGTACCACAGGACTTTTTTTGCTCAAATACGTAATTGTTGGGTTGTGAGCATAAGTCAATTGTGCCCACAACCCAACAATTACGTATTTGAGCAAAAAAAGTCCTGTGGTACTTTTAAAGACTAACAGATTTATTTATCACATGAGCTTTCGTGGGAGAAAATCCCACTTCATCAGATGCTTGTAGAATAGGCTGTAGATTTTTGATGATGTATTGAAGATGTCTGACTTCCTGACCTGATCCTATGTCATACACTCCCCTGCATTTAATTTCCTCCCATTCTGTAAGTTTCCCATCTTCAAAGCATCTGACAAAGAGGGATTTTATCCCAGAAAAGCTCATGCAATAAATAAATCTGTTAGTCTTTAAAAGTGCCACAGGACTCTGTTGTTTTTCTGCAATAGACTAACACGGCCACCCCTTTGATATTTCAGCAATGCATTCTAGTCTTTTGGCAGCAGCAGCAGGTGGCGCCACAATCCAATACCTGAGGGTCTGTGACCCAGTACTGGTCCTGACCCTGTTTGAAAACCACTGTTGTACCTTACAAGAATACTTTATGCTTAGCAAGCTCCAGAGGGGTAGGCATGTTATTCTAGTTCAGCAAAACAAGGAGTCTTGTGACACCTTTAAAGACTAACAAATTTATTTGTCCCATAAATACAATAAATTTGTTTAAAAGTGCTACAAGAGTCCTTGTTTGTTTTGTTTGGCAATTATTTATTGTTTTCTGCTGCAGTTACTGATATACCCTGTGCTAGCAATGGGTTTCCCTTAGTTAAGATCACACATTTTAGGAACAAATGTGTTGTTCTTCATGTGGACAAAACAAAAACCATATGAAAGCTACATTCATTTTGGATTATACACACTAAAGTCACATATACAGACAAAAAAGAGAACCCTTGTTAATCATTATTAAACAAATTATTTTAACCAATATAAAGGCAAGACAAAGATTACACAAAAATCCTTCCAAACCAAAACATTCTTATTTCTCCATAGACTCTCAGACCATAATAATTGATGGCATTCATATATCCTTTCAGCACAATGTATAAGTGCTTTCCAAATACAAAATAGGAAATAATAAAGCAAATATGAATAGGATTCAAAACCACAGCCATTTCCAATGTACAGCTATTTTAATGACAAAAAAATGTAATCCTTCCAACTGATCTTGCTTTGGAAAGCATATGGCATTTCCAGTACAGAAGCCCGTAACACCTTTTGAAAGAATTTACAGCAACAATTTGCAATACTTTGTTTTTAGGTGACTACAATTAGCACAGAAGTAAATTTCATCTGATGCAAAGGGCTGTATGTGACAATTTAGCGGGGGGAGAAAAACCCAAATATTTCTGCCCCGAAGGGTTAAATATATAAAAGCCTCTATATTAGGAGCAAGTTGACCACTTGACGCACTGGGGGCTGGAGCAGGCAGGCCCATAAGTGGCAGGTGGGGACAGCCAGGAGAAAGGCTCAGGGCGGGACACACATGGGCAAGGCGAGGGTGCGGGGGGAGGAGAGGCTGGATTAGGGAGAAGGCACAGGAAAGGGGGGGCTGAGAGGGCGCACACCGAGAGGGGAGTCGCGCGGGGGGAGGAAGCGGGGTGGCACGGCGGGAGCGAGCCGGGCGGGGCGGAGAGTCACACAGGGCAGGGGCAGAGGGAAGAAGCGGCGCCTTTGCCGGAAACCTGCCACTGGCTGCGGGCGCACCCGGGGAAGCCCCGCGAGCGGAGCTGCTGCGCCTCTCGTTTACCTGACACTAGCGGCCGTTTCCAGCCAGCCACGCCGGCGCCTCTTGATGACCTCATCACCCTGCGTACGACGCTCCGCACAGCCCCGCCCTACTCTGGTTTAGCCCCGCCCCCGGGGCTGTCCGGACCCGTGCTTCGAATTCTGGGCGGAATTTGGGCAAGGGGCGGGGTCGAATCCAGAGTCGGGTGGCAGCTCGCGCACCCGCCCTCCTGACGTCAGTGCCCTGGGGAGCCGCAGGCGGTCACTGAGGCGATGCGGGCTGCGCATAGCCCTGACCGCGGCCAGCCGTGAGCAGGATCACCTCACAGCTTGCATTGCCTAAATGAAGGACTATTGAAGCAGCTCCAACTGCACCAGCAATGTCTGGATCTTATTAGGTGCTGGCAGGACAATGTCGTAAAACTCCGACTCTGGCACTTGCAATGTGCTAGTTTCTACCCAGCTTTATTCCTGGCCCCCACATTCCGAGATCTAAGGAGAAACTTCTTTTTCCTAATCTATTGCACCTTAAAAATCCAAACCCAAATGTATTCAAGCCCCACCATACTGTAAAATCTTAGCTCTCATATTTGATTCCTGCATCCTAACACAAATCCTTTGTGCCATTAAAATAGAGGAAATAAGTGGTACTTCTTCTGTGCCACCAAAAAACAAAAAAAAAGTGTCTCCACCCCCCATTATACCCAGTACATGAAAGCTACAGAAGCCCTGTATAGGATACAGGATGCACCTGTATCTTGCTGGATTTGTATTATTTGTTACAGGTTGTGTGAACCAAGATCCACCAGAATGATAAAGTGACTGTAATACAAAAGCTGAAAATAACTGATGAGCTGGATAAAATAGGGAATTGCAGAATGGTGTGGACATGAATCAAAATGGTGAATGATTAGTAAAATTTGCAATATGGACAATTATTGATAGGTAAAATAATATTTCTTCATTAAGGAAGTTAATAATGCAACATGGTACCATACCCACATCCCCACCTCTGATGGTGCTACAAAGATAGATCACTTCTGCAGTTCAAGAAAGTTTCACAGTTCACTGGCAGATGTGTATGTGTACGGGGGAGCAGATGTCTGCAGCAATGAGAACCTTTGTATCACTAAACTGAAGACCAACTTAAGGAAAATGAAAAAGTTTAAAAGACCATGCATAAAAAAGACCTAATAAAATATAAAAAGTGCTTTTCTGCTTACAATGAAGAACAGGTTCAGTGTTCTAATGGACTTAACTGAAGAAAACCAAGACATTGATACCTGAGAGCACGGGCATCCCAAGAGGTAGGCAAACAGGGTGATCGCCCCAGGTCCCACGGTTACGCAGGCCCCATGGCCCCCCCATGACCACACTCTTCCCTGCTCCGCAGGCCAGGAGCACTAAGCCCGGCCTCTGGGCTAGCCCTCCCTGCCTCGGGGGCGGAGCAGGTAGCTGGAGCCCGCCTCTGCAGCGGCGGCCTCGGGTCCCCGGCTGGGGCACCAGCCACAGCACCCTGGCGTCCCGGCTGTGGCCGGCTCCCTCCACCGGCAGCCCCCGCTTCCGGGGCCAGACCCAGAGCTGGCTCCCCACCGGTGACCTTAGCCTGCCCACCTGGGCTGGCTCCCTGGGGGGGGGTGTGGATTCACCTTCACCTTGATTCCTGTGATAGAACCAGTATCTCTCTGCTATTACCAATGGTTTTGGGGGGAAAGGTGCTCTTAGAACTTCCACAAGATCATCATATGATTTTGCCTCAGGTTTCTCAGGATAAAGCAAATTACATAGCAAATTATAGGTCTTAGCACCTATAATGGTCAAGAAAACAGGTACCTTCTTTTCATCGCATATATCATTTGCTACCATGAAGTTCTGAAAGCATGCTATATACAATTTCCAACTGGAGGCAGCAGAATCAAAATTATCAGGAAAACCAGTGAGTGAAGCCATGGTTGAACCAGTGAGTGGAACTACGGTTCCCTCTTGTGGTTGTTTGTCTGCTGTCCCTTGGCTTCACCAAACAATAGATCAGATTTCAATTCCAGTCGTCCCCCTCCAGGCACATGGCAAGTGAGAATATGGACACCATTGTAGAGACCACAGGATGGGTGGTCATGCCTAATGGTTAGAGTCAGGCACCTGAAATTGGAGCCAAGGTCAGAAGTCAGGTACCAACCAAAAGGTCAGAGCCAGAGGCAACATCGAGTGCCAAGTCAAGGGTCAAAGCCACAGTAAGCATCAAGGGTGGGGCTAGGGTGACCACCTTTTCAAAAGGCAGAAGCTGGACACATGAAGAAACCCCAACCCCTTTGTAGCCCCACCTCTACTCTTCCTCTTCCATCCATGGAGCTGCCCTAACCCATCGCCAGTCAAGCCAGAGCTGGGCCTTGATAAGAGCCACCCAGGAAGCCCAGGCTCTCCACCTGCCTGGGTGGGGGAATCCAGGGGCCCAAGAACAGACCCAGGTCCATGTCCTCACCCCCTGGGATGCATCACCCAGGGCAGGTAGATGGTCCAAGGTTCCTCGCAGCAGCCTGGGCTACCTGTACAACTCTTTCCATGGCCCGGCTCCAGCTTCCAGCCTGGTCAGGGAGTGAGGCCTTGAGCAGGAGGAGGAGGCAGGGCTTTATTGTGTGGGGCTAAGGTCCACCTCAGCCCTCTACTCCCACGAAGAAGAGCCTAGCACTACTCCTAAGCCCCTGGCAGGTGCAGAATGGCACCACTGAAAACCCAGGACCAGGATGTGAACTCTGTATTTTAGGACTGTCCACACCATCCAGTTCAGGTCTGGTAGGCAGGGCCTAGGAGCAGGGACCTGAAGCAAGGCAGGAAGTTTGGAACCAGGAACAGACAGTGGTCTGGGATAAGAAGGACAGGGAACAGGCTGGAAGGCAGGACTGAAGAGGTAGGCAGGTTCCATAGTAATAGACAAACAAGGATTCACTTGGTTGCTCAGACAACTTCCTATGCTTTTTTCTGGTTTAAATAGAGCATTCCAGCCAATCAGTGGGCCTAGATGTTTCCCCCAATAATGAGCTTCATGGGCAGGGCCCTTTGCAACTAGAACTTCACTGGTCCCTTTTTCCAGCTTTCAGACAAGCCACTGACTGGGTGCTGTAGTCTTAGCACCACCTGGAGACCCAGGGGTCCATGTCTGAGGCCTGTGACCCTCTCTCAAAAGAACCTAGGCAAAGATTATATGGAACAGTACAAAAAGTAGCCAAATCCATGATCATGACACTCAGAAGTCTGAACAAAGCAGCATAAGACTACTATAAATTATGGAAATTGGTGGACACTAAGTACCTGAGGGAAGGAGAATTTTGCTGGATTTGCCAAACTCTTGGCTGCAGCCCTAATATAGTAGTATTGTATTAGCAATAAAATTATATGGTGCTTTTCTTTTTAAGCTTTGTACTCTACTTTCCATGCATCATCATTAGTAGTTTGAAATAAAGTACTGCCAAGAGATCAGGATTGGTCTCCACTGTTCTTGTTATTGTACAAAATAGTTGAGAATCCAGATTACTTTTTCCCCCTGAAATATAACTGTAGTTGTCACTATGTTGTTGTTGGGGTTGGTTTTTTTTAAATAAATTAAAACACTTGTTTATATGCTACATGTGATTCATTAGAAATGAAGGACAAAGCGTTCTTTGGAGAACAAGTGCATATCACACATTTTATTCACCATTAGCAATGATTAGCAAAAACTTAGAAAAACAGCATGTGGGGAAAGGAGTGAGAATATACCTGTTAACAGGTAAACAAGTGGTGGGGGGGAGGTAGCTCTTAGCAATCAGCAGCAACTAGTGGAATGGTTTACTCACGTCTTTGTCATTTTGCTTTCATTCTTAATGTCTGTATAGTAGTTTATAAACCAGGAATGTAGGATTTCGAAAGAGGCTAAACTGTAAAACAAAAAAGGAACAATGACACTTTTGTAGAGTTAAAGTGCAACAAAAGATAATATGATTGTGACTAAATGTAATGTATGGACATCATTTAAAAAAAAAAAAAAAAGAAATCAGCTCCTAAGCCTCATCTTGTCCCCATAACAATTCTCCTTCAGTTGGTAACCTCAACCAGTTTACTCTCTCATCTATAATTGTTAATTTATTTAGCCTTATTACTAACCTCATAGGAGTGTTGTGTATGTAAAATTATTATAACAGTACTGTATGTGGAAAATTAGACAAAGAAATGTTTCGTGTCTTGTCCAACTCGATGCAATAAGGTAGCATCAGAACCAGAGATATAACATAGAACTCCTAACTCTAAGGCCAATGTTTTAATTGCAAACAGCATTTCATACCTTACATACCAAAGTTTTTGTTCTGAAATGGTTAGAAAGAAAAAATGCATGTACTGAAAAAATCCAAAAGAGTCTTGTGGCACTTTTAAAGACTAACAGATTTATTAATCGCATGAGCTTTCGTGGGAGAAAATCGAAGTGGGATTTTCTCCCACGA
>ML685776.1:8356714-8417817 GCA_007922175.1 Pelusios castaneus
AATAAATCTGTTAGTCTTTAAAAGTGCCACAAGACTCTTTTGTCTTTCTACAATAGACTAACACGGCTACCCCTTTGGAATTTGAAAAAATCCAAGCAGCTATCATAATCTCTCTCGAAAACAGCACTATTTTACATTCTCAGGAGCCATTCCAGTCAAATGACAGCTACTGCACTGTGTGCATTTATTGTCTGTGTACTTTGATAAGACTTCCTACAGCTGTCTCTGCACTGCATGAAACTTGCTGCTCTTTATAGCTCAGCTACTGAAAAAAATTAAGGTGACCTTCACATCATGCTGAAACCTTTCTGAAGTTTCTGCTGCCTCACTGGCATTCAGAGAAATTCCCAGGGTCAAATTCTCTACTGGATGTATACTGGTGAAGTGCCTTCAACTTCAGAGGTGTTGTGCCAATTCACACCAGGAGAAAATATGGTCAATAATGTTTATTTAACAGTTTCTAATTCTTCCTACAGCATTTATACTTCAACCTGGGAGAAAGTTGTTCTAACAAAATGACCCCAAATTCAGTCATTTGTAATTATTTTTTCCCAGATGTGCTCCAAAGTCTTTTCCTTCAAATCCTTAGCATTTAAGCAAGTGGCATAGGTTCCCACAGAGCTTCAAAGGAAGTGTTGCAGGGCCTGCCACATTCGGGGTTGGGGCGCTTTTGGGTATGAGAGAACTGATTGTAAATGGCGAATTAAATCCATGCCCATGGGTGTTTGGAGACAAAAGGAAATGAACAGGAACAACTCATGGATATCTGGAGCTTGAGAATCACTCATCTATCACTACCAGGGTCTGTCCTGATGAGGCTTTTAAAATCATGTTAAGATAATACCTGGAAACGCATGCACTCCTTTTTGCCTTTCAAGATAAGGCCCTAGTGTTAGTATCTGAGATAGCCAAAACTCACTGAAATAAGGGTATGGAACAAACAATAGAAATATCTCCAAATCAGTAATTGGATGTTTCATTCTCTCACTCACTTTGACAGCCAGTGAAAACCCTTGGAGCAAACAGTCACATCTTAGTTGCTGGCACACTCATTCCATCTCTTCTTTTCAAAGCACTCTCATTGGTTTCTGAAGTTGTCACTTCATTCTCAAATGCTTCTAATTGGCAAGTTGTTAATTTTCATTAGTTCTGTCAACACAGATCCATAAAGGAACTTAGATGTACTGATGCTGAGCATTGCAATGCCTAACCTTTAGGCACTCAGGAAAACCACAGGAACAACACTGTGATTCACAAAGCTTGATTTAGACTCTAACACACTCTATGCAAAACTTCCATTACGAGAAACTCTATATTGCAATCCACAAAACCATACACGCTAAGTGGTGAGACATCTGAGATGGCCAATGAAAGATGCCAAGTACCGGTAGATGCCTAAACTCTGGTCCTCTTTTGGATTTCGATGCTAGGCTGCAGTGAGAAGGAAAGTAAGAAGGGACTGGACTAGAAGACATCCCTACCAGTCCTACGCTTCTATGATTCTAGGAGATGTCTGTTTCTGCTTGAAATTTATGAACCAAGGAAAGATAGGTATATCTCCTCCTCAAGTCATAATCTGGCAGGCATGCTCAAAAGCCTCTTACTCCAAACAAAACGGCTGGTGGTTAGTTGAGAACAAGGCCTTCTCATATAACCTTTTGCCAGAAGTTCAGGGATTCATCTGGATGTGGGAGTCCCCCAATTCAAGATACCCCTCTACTTGATGAGAAAAATTTGCCACTTGTCATGTCCATACCCCTCCCCCGTCAATGTGACTCCCACCCCTCCCCTCTTCCACATAGGCCCAGCCTGCAGGAAACTGGGCTGCAGACCCTCCCCCATTGCCAACAACACTGCTGCTGGGAATGGGCCCACAGACACATCCCCCCTTCCACTGCCACTGTGGCACCAGAAGAGGGGCGGAGGTGGGGATTTGGCATGCATCTAATAGAAAAATGAGAATTGTTTAAGAGCACTTTATTAGCTACTCAAAAATTCACAATCAAGAAAGAAGGCTGTATTGTTAAAAAACTGACAGGTTAAGAAGGGAATTGAAGGCACTTATTAAAAAAAATACATGTAACAAATGTAAGAAAGGGGAATTTGATGGTAATGAACACAAATCAGATGTTAAGAATTGTAGAAAATTGATAAAAGAAACAAAGGGACACAAGGAGAAAGCTATGGTTAGCAGAGTTAAGGACAATAAGAATGTTTTAAAAGTATATTAGAACCAAAATGAATCCTAACAATGGTATTGGTTCATTAATGAATGGAAATGATAAAATTATCAATAATGATGTAGAAAGGCAAAAGTGTTCAATGTTCTATTCTGTATTTGGAAACAGATGAGGTAATCATATCATTTGCTAACACTCTGCATCCCAGGAGGATATTAAACAGCAGCTACTAAAGTTAGACCTTTTTAAAAAGGAGGTCCAAATAACTTGATCAAAGAGTTTAAAAAGAGCTAGCTAAAGAGTTTGCTGGACCGGTAGTACTGATTTTCAATGAATCTTTAAACATTGAGGAAGTTCTAGAAAACTGGAAGGAAGCTAATGTTCTGCCAATATTTAAAAGGGGTAAAGGGAATGGCCATGGTAATTGCATGACTGTCAGTCTAATATCAATCCCAAACAAAATAATGGAAAGGCTGATACTGGACTTGATTAATAAAGAATTAAAGAAGAGCAATAATTAATGTAAGTGAATGTGGGTTTATGCAAAACAGATCCTCTTAAAGTAACATGATTTTTTTAAATGAATTTACAAATGTGGTTGATAAAGGTAATGATTGTGATAAAACAGACTTCTGAAAGCTGTTTGCCTTGGTAACACACATTTTGATTTAAAAAACCAGAACATATAGAAGTAATATAGCATACATGAAATGGATTAAAAGAGGTCTAACTGATAAATCACCAAATGTAATTGTCAACAGAGAACATCATCAGGTATGTATGCTTTTAGTGGGGTCCTAGAGGAAGCAATTTTTGGCCCTATGGTATTTAACACATTTTTATCAATGACCTGAAAGAAAACATAATATCATCACAGATGAAGATTGTGAGTGGTAGACAAATTGCAGGTGTGGTAAACAATGAAGAGCACAGGTCACTGGTACAGAGCAATCTGGATTGGATGGCCAGACGGGCACAAACACACCATATGCATTTTAATACAGCTGGGAACAAAGAATGTAGCCGATACAATGGGGAACTCTATTCTGGGGAGCAGAGACTCTGAAAAACATTTGGGGGGGTGGTCGATAATCAGCTTCCAGTGCAACACTGTGACTAAAAGTGATGCTAGGTCCTAGGATGCATAAACAGGAAATTCTCGAGTAGGAGTGGAGTGATTGTTTCATCTCTGCATTTGGCCCAGGTGTGGCTGCTATCGGAGCACTGTCCATTTCTGGTGTCCACAATTAAAGAAGGATGTTGTTGGAGAGAGTTCAAGGAAGAGCCATGATAATGATTACAGGATTAGAAAACATGCCTTATGAGTTGGACTCAAAGAGTTCAATCTATTTATTTTAACAAGAAGATTAAGGGGTGATTTGATTACAGTTTCTAAGCACCTATACTAGGACCAATTATTGATAGTGAATTCTTCAGTGTAGCAGAGAAAGATATAACATAACCCAATGGCTGGAAGCTGAAGCTAGACAAATTCACACTAAAAATGAGGTGTAAATTTTTAGCAGTGAAGGTAATTAACTATTTGAACAATTTATTTAGGGCCCTTGTGGATTCTCCATCACCGGCAACTTTTAAAGTTCAGCAGGTATTTAGAATTTTTTATATGTGCTGTAACAGGGTCAACCTGATGGCTATGAGAGAGTGGTCGAGGGTGTATATATTAGCCCCAGGATTAGTAAATCCTTATTCCCTGGATTAATTTAGTCAGGGTTACTTCAGGGTAATTAAGTCACCTGAGGCCCAGTAGGACACCTGAGGCCAATTAGGGTAGTTGGCCAAACCAGATAAAAAGAAACTGCTACAGACAGGGGGTGAGGAGTTTGGATGGGGAACAAAGAGCGGCCCGGCCCGGCCCGGCCCGGCCCGGCCCGGCCCGAACCGAACCGAACCAAACCAAACCAAACCAAACCAGTTGCTGGTAGTGGTGGAAAGGTATAAGCTGACTGGGCAAGCCTGCCCAGATGGGCCTTAGGGCCCTGGGTGCAGTGTCCTGAGGGGTGGAGAGCCTGACCCCTAGGGCAAGTGGGACTGAGTAACTGCCCTACTGGAGGCCTGGAAGGGGGAAAGCCCTATCTCAGTTGGTGACCTGGACAAGAAGTGCAGGACCTTCAGTGCTGAACAGTGCATATAAACATAGGAATTTTTAATGTACATGTTGTTTGAGATCTTTACATGGCCCAGTCATGCTAGGAAATAAAACTTTCAACAAATGACTAGAAGAGCTTTTTAAATGTATTTTGAATAATGGTGTTACTGAACATTACTTGGCAGCCTTTGGCAAATATCTAGATTGTAGTTCAGCAGCAGAAAAAAGCAAATTTACCTTACCCTAATTCAGTGCATGAAGAGTCCACATTAAAGTCTGAATTAGTTCTGTTTTCAAAGCACATTTAAGATAAAATGTGTTGTGTTATTGTATTAAGACTAGATATAGTCCAAGGGGGCAGTGTTTAAATCAGATTAAGGTTAGCCTAGAGTTCAGGTTTGAATCCTGGTAACCAGGTTATCATCACATGCTTAAACGAAGAATATGGATCAGTTTCAGTGCTGGTGTAATTAGCTGCAACGCCGACTGAGTTCATTTAAATATCTGCTTATACTAAGTCTGAATCTGGTCTTGTAGCCCTCATGATATTGAGTTTTGAGCTAAAGATACCACTGTACAGTCCTAAGTACCAGTTTGACATAGTCATTCAAAGCTCACCTCCCCATACCACATGTACTTATTTTATGGCATACAAGAAAAAAGTGTTTGTCATACTCCTAAACCAAAGTGTTGCTGGTGCCCACCTGCTGCAATATGTACACTCTTTTTCTATAAGCAATGAGATTGTGATAAATTCATTATTTTCTTCTACCCCTGGTATCTTTCATGCAAATTAAATTTCTCCAAAATAAGCACTGTCGATGGAATGGAACAATTCCTCCATTAATCTAGGACATTGATGTGAATTTAAGCAAAGCCTCTAGAGGATAAAGAAGCAGAGAGTTAAAAACATTAACTCCACTCAGACTTCAAAACTATATTTCATTACAACTCTATTAATCTTTTGTATACTTTTCTCTGTATTTCCTTTCCTGTCATCACTGATGAGTAGCAAGGTGTTTTTGTGTAAACAAAAGATAGCCATCTCCTCTCTAATTGCTCATCATATCTGATTTGGTGGACATCATATTTATTTGTGGGGACAACAAAATCCAGACTTTAAGTGATCCATCTTCTCCTCATTCCCAGAGGCAGCCTTTGGCTATTGGGGGCCCTACGTGAAGGCCCATTGCAGAACCACCTATAGGCCCACAGGGTCCCCCGCTGTGCTCCCCCATTGCTGCCCCAGATTCCCCCATGTGGGCTGGCTTCTCTTCCTGCTGCCAACCAAGGCAGACATGGCTTTTGGGGTAGGCGAAGCAGGCAACAGGGCCCCAGGCACGTGTCTGCTTCACCTACCCCAAAAGCCACCTCAGCTCATTCCTCATATGGAATGAAACTCATCCAAAAGGAAAGGATGCTTATAAAGTTACGGTGGTTATTTAATTTTATTTATTTATTGTCATCTACCCAGTAGTTTCACAGGAATGGAGGCTTCCTGGCAGGGAAATAAATGGTGAGGCTGCATTGGCTGGGGCCACCAAGAAGCACAGGCTTGTGTAACAATATGGTTCCTCCATGAGATCTACAAAGCAATTTTCGTTGCAGGTACTCCCCTGACACAACTGGTGGCTGTGGAATAGTTAGCTACTGTGTTCCTTACACTGGGCTTGTACATAGCTATCCTTTGCATGGGGAATTAATTATAGTCTGCACCACATTAACCTCTGCAGTTAATTAATGCAGTCCATTATCATAGTGGACTTTAGCAGGGGTGTCACTGCCCCCAAAACAGGTTCAGGTGCTGAGCCTGTGACCTGGGCCCCGCCTCCTGTCATTCCAGCCCCACCTCCCAGGTCCGATCTGGCCACTGGGCCCCTGCTGGGCCTGGGGTCCAGATTGGACTCCTGCCACTGCCAGCTGGCAGCCCAGCCCCAGATCCCAGGCTGGGGTCAGGGCTGGATCTGGCCGCTGCCAACCCTGGCTAGACCCCGGGGCTGGGGCTGGGGTCAGGGTCAGATCCCACCACTTCTGGTAGCCCAACCCCAGATCCCTAGCCAGGCTCAGGACCAGATCCGGCCACTGCCAACCCCAACCGGCCCATGGGTCCCCAGCAGGGGTCAAGGCTGGATCCCGCCACTCCCAGCAGCTGGACCCCAGGTCCCAGCCAGACTCGGGGTTTGTGCCCCATGTGCCTGGTGCCAGCGACACCACTGGATTTTAGATTCCTGTGCCAGGAGCATGCTATATAGGCTGACTACTTCCCAGTTCTACTTTGCACACTGTTAGTTACTTACTCCCTTTTCACCCACTGAGCCTCCAACATACCAGCTGCATGTGAAGCCATATTGTGAACCTCTTACATCCACCAGTGAGTCATTATTTACATTGACGTCAATGGGACTATTCATGCAAGTAACTGCTCACTATTAGGAATAAAAGGTTCACAACTGGGTCAGTGAATATGTGCATCATACAAAGCTGCTACTCCTTTTGCTTTGCCCCCATTCAGCCCTCTTCTTTATATACAATGTGCCTTCCACCTATGTCATATCAGTTATTTGTATGCTACTGAATTTTACATATTTAACAGTATGACCTTATATTTATGCTCTTGAACTTCCTTTCTGTTGCTGACACTGTAGCCAATTGTTCATCTGTCTCTATTGATCATTTTGTCATGTTTTCATTTAAGCCCCAAACCTGAAATCTGATTCAAGGAGGTGGACCTCTTTGTCTGGGCAAAGTTCTGTTTATCTTAACGGGATTCCATATGTGCGCGAAGATCTATCTGCATGGATCAGGGCCAAAAATTGTAAACTCTTTTGGGGCAAGGAACCATCTTCTCTGTGTTCTGTTAGGCACCTGGCACACAAATGCCACACCAGGTTTTAAAAAAAAATTAAAAATCACTGAATAATTTGTCCAGCCAAAAGGAGGCTGATGAAAAAGTTTCTACTTATGTATTAGCACCTTTGTAATTGCTAATGACATGTAAAGAAATATAGAAAAAGGTACGTGCTGTTTGCAGGATTTTGTTAATAAAACTTTATTCTTGAAAGCTTACCTGAGAGTTATAATGGATTTTTAAAGGATTTCTGAAAAAAAGTTAGTCTTATGCCTGTTCCTGTCAGGAGATGTAATTGGCAGGGACAGTTTGAATGAGGAATGTCTGAATGCCAGTTATAATTCAAGACATAATGATGAATTGATCTCCCTCCAATTTCATTTTTTTGTTTCACTGCTTATAGGAACTACACTTCATGCTTGACATATGCTTATTATTTCTGACCAAGAATGGAATTGGAGCTCCAAGAACAATGTCAAACTGGCATGTAAAGCAGCTGCACCAGAGGGCTGCAGATAAATGTTTTCACTAGAGAATGATTCAATTACTCATCCTGTGGTAAGCAAAGCTCATGTAAACTAAATCTGAGTTAATGGCTTAACCCTTCTACCTCTCTTTCTTTCAGAAAGGCCATTGCAGAAGCTGAGGTGCTGTGAACAAAGAGTATGAAACAGATGCACTACTAGGGGTTAAATTGGTTACAAAACAGAGATAAGGGAACACTCAACTGCTTTACTGTAAAAATTAAGACAATATTTGCAGGGAGACACTGTAATTCTTTAAAATTTTATGACTGACTATGCAGTCCTTGTTATGCATTCCCAGGATTAACTAATCAGCTATGAGAATGGTCTTGGCATTTCATATCCAGATCTTCGACTGTCATAATTGTACAAGAATTAAGAAAACTGTGATATCATTATTCATTAGCACAGTAGTTCTCAACTTCTGTGTCAGGACACGTTCCTGTGTCACCACACAGTGGTAAATGTGTCACAGAGAGCGGGGGAGATGGTTGGATCTGGCCGGGGTGGGGGCAGGGAGGGAAGGAGGGAGGGACTGGTGTGTCCTGTAGGACTGGGTTGAGAAGATCCACTGCAATAGCATATTTTGACTAATTGTTGCTGAGTCCATTATTCTTCCTTTTTAATTCCATTGAAAGCTTAAATGTGAAACTGGCTGCTCAGGGATATTCCTAGTAGTCACTCATGTTATGAATGATGGGTTTCCTGTTAGAAGAGAATGTGGATAGAGCTTTTTGCCACTCATTTACTGTCCTGACTTTCATTTAGGTATGTAAGGTGAAAACAAAAAGAAAATCTAAGCTTTCTCCCCTTCTCCTCCAACCCCACCCCCACATTTTTTAAGTCTGTAACATTTTAGTGGCAGTTTGTACATAAAGGGGGGGGAAATTGCAGTTCCTATAACATAAGTCTACAAACACTAATATTTTGTATTTGTAAATTATACATTAATCTGTGCTAGGTAATTCTAACTGCCATCTCCATGGTGCCATTGTCCTTTTTATGTTATTAACAAACATACATTAAATGTTACCCCTTTGTAGCTGGTTATTCCATCCAGTTGCAATGAAATCAACCAACATTTCACATCATTTTGTTCCATTGAAATCAATGGACAAATAACACTTCAAGAAAAGTGAGGATGTTAAAATGGCACCTCACCTGTTAATGGTCAGAGTTCTGCACCTTATTTCTATAAGTCTATTTGCTTGCTTTTCTAAGTAAATTGGGTGTTCACTGCTTTTTATTACAGGCACTGCACACAAATCTCTGCTCTGGGAGAATGAGCTGGTATCTTTTTGACATGTACAATTTGCAGAATTATTAATTAAGTTCCAGCTGTGGAATTTTGATCATTGGTGATGATCCAGAATTAAAAAGAACTCAGGCAGACCTTTAGATCCTAGATTGTTTTTAAGCCAAGGCTTTTCACTTGTAAACAGAAAAAATTGGAAACAGACTCGAGACCAAACTGGAAACCCATGAAACCCAGGAGGCTTTTTTCCCCCAGTGTTACTCTTCAGAGTACAGCTGTAATTACAATCTTATGTAGCATGGTACATTTAACAGAACAGCTCTTTAATCATCAATCACGGTCATGGCATGTCAGTAGCAAGGCTGCAATTCCCCTAATGGGTATTTGGGACGTAGGTAGGAGGGGTGGAGGCCACCCAAACAGCATGAAGAAGTTGGAAATCATTAGATGACAAATTATGTATTTTTTCACAAGCCACTTGAGGTTAGAACTGAGACTCCATCCCTCACCAAGCCAGCCTGCACTACTGAGATGGCACACATCAGGTTATTATTCCCCTGGCATTGTGTCTTTCTGAGGAACCTTCCTTTTCTGCTCCTGGAAGCAGTGCAGCTATGTACTCATTACAGAAAGCAGACTGTTAAAGCCTTATCTTCTAGTTCATGAGTAGCAATTAGGGGGGAAATTTTCCCAAGGCGGGAACAACATTATGCTTGCACAAATGAGCATGACCACTGCCCATGCAAGAACCCACATTTATTCGCACACAAAAATAGGCCATAGCATGTGCAAACTGGCAATTATGCAGGTACTTATTCATTTTGCATATTAAAAAGGGCCTAGTTTTGCATGTTAATGTGGGTGCACACGGTATTTCACTAGTAATCATACGGAACCATATTGTCAATGATTGGCAAGTATTGTCCTAATAGTGCCATGACAGATTTGATAGTTACCAAAACTCAGATCCACAAAGCAGAGGCTTAAGTTTGCAAACTCGAATGCCTACAGTTAAGTACCTAAATCCATATGCTGACATTTACATCAGTGGTCACTACTGAAAATTAAGCCTGAAATTTGCTCTGGAAATTCCAATATTCTAGTAATTTGAGAGGTTATCTATTAGCACACCAATAATATGAGAAATAGACTTTTCTCTGCCTCTAGTGAGTACCTTCCATGTTTGTGGGTTCTTTCTCTTCCTCCTTTCCATATCTATTAAGACTCCTCACATTAGCCTAGTTCAGGGGTCGGCAACCTGAAAGATAAGAGCCATTTTTAAAAATACCTTCAATAACCAAGTGTTTTGAGAGCTGCAATGGATGTAGCCTCCTGGCTGGCGGTGGAGCGAGCTGGACCAAGGCACCTGCAGCAGGGTCCTATGGGGGAAGGAGGGGATGAGTCTGGGACCAGAAATGGGCCCCCCACAGGGTCCCCCAGTGGTGGTGGGGAGCCGGGAGCCTGGAGCCAGGCACGGGCCTCCTGCAAGGACCCCGGTGGGAGGGGGGCCCGGAGCCCAGAGCTGCAAGGGGACAGCCAAAGAGCCGCATGCAGCAGACCCCTGGCCTAGTATCAAACAAAAAGACCGTGTCCCTGCTTGGACACAGCCCCTGAATTCAAGTACCTGGTGGTTTAGGTTCTGTAGCAATCTCTCTCTGCTCGTTGGTTCACAGCATGAAAGAGCAGCTGGAATCTGCAATGGAAAGAGACAGTTTATAGCAGGAGAACAGGGTGGGAAAGAAGAAGTATTCATGGAGGTAAGAGAAGTGGAGCTAGGTTAGGACTTGTTCTAGACCAGAGTCCTGAGGTGGCCAAGCATCCCAGCACCAGAAATCCTCCCTTTTCCTGCCATGGCACCACCTAGTGGCCACCAAAAACCCCATAAATTGGCCTTCCACAGAATAAGGGTCACAGACAGCATTATAATTTGAGGCTCCTTGTCCTATTTCTCTCTCCCTGAATGAAAAGACTTACTGTGTCACCCAGTGCCACTTGGCAGTACTTTAGATCAGTGGTTCCCAACCTTTTTGGCTCAAGGGCCACATATATAATTTTTACAACCCTAAAGTGCCAGCAGCCTCTGCCAGCAGCCCATTCTCTCCCCCCCCCACAGCCAGATGGAAAGAGTTCAGCAAGGAGAATGCCTCCTTGCTGATCTCCCATCTCCCTAGCTGAAGTAAGGAAAACTGCACACAACCTCTAGCCTTGTGCGCTACACCTGGGTCTCTAGGGAGTGGTTCCCTTCTTCAGGCAACAGGAGGGAAGTCACATCATGAACCACTTTGAAAGCCCTCTCAGGCCACTTTTGGTCTTTGGGCCACAGGTTGGGAACCACTGCTTCAGATAGCAAAATTAGTATAAGATCCTTTCAAATAAAAGTAGTACAGTGGAGAACAAGAGCACACCTTAAATATTTGTATGATGTATGAAAAGTCAAGAGGCCCAAATTTGCCGACAAGCTGATTTTTTTTACAGCATTACATATAATCTGTAGTAATGGGGTATTACTGCAGTAAAATTCATTTACCTGAAATTAAATAATCATAACCCACACCTATTCAGAAAGTCTGTCCTTATTCAGACAGGCCTTAATGTGCTGAAGTTGTATTCTTTAGCACCACTGTTAATATTTAAAAGGGATTTAAATGCATGCCATTAGTGGAAAGTGAAGAGATTACCAGTGGAATAAGAACATGAAGCAGCAAAGACCTTTCCTGATTCCAAAACAACTGGCTTTAGTTTGTAGACAAGAAAAGGCCATGTTAGTGAAAGAAAATTGAACTAACTGTGAGAACAGTTTGTTTTGCTTTAACTATATCATTAAGCATTCACAGAATGGCAAGTATCCAAAATAGCACTCAGTGGAGATTTTCTTCCCCTCTGCAGCCTGTGATTTGTTTGCATTTTTTGTCCCTAAAGAGAATGGTACCAGGTCAAGGAGTTTATCAGCCACATATACTTCTTATTCCTTTCTAGTATCAAATATGAATCAGACCCTACCTAAACTAGAAAATTTGCACCAGTTTAACTAGTATAAAGTCAGTCTAGTGCAAAACCATAATGTTAATGCACTCAGGGATAGCTGGACACTTGGACATTTACCAAAATAATTAATCCAGAATAGTTGTTTTGGTAATGTCTAAATGTAGACATGCCCTTAGACTGGTTTAACCCTGAATTACATTGTTTTAGCTTGCATCAGTCAACCTCAGGTTGTCTTTGACCAGCTAACACCATTTTAAGGGTATTAAACTGCATCTACAATAGCTGCTAAGTAGTGTTTAAAATTGTATTAGCTAACACGTGTTGACTAACACAAGATACACAGAGCTTCAGAGCCTTTGTTTTAGGCAGTTTCAGAGAAACCCCAAGTGGAAGGATTAATGCCACTATAATGCCATCTTCTGCAAACTATGGAAGCTTAAGAATACAGTCAAAGGAAGAAGAGGGATAGGAGGCAAGTACAGTGAATAGAATGTTCTCATTTGCATGCATAAATGGTTCCATTTCAACAAAACAAATAAAAGGAGTTTAAAAACCCTTCTGTATGGAACAAGGAAGTGTGATTCATGTGTTTTCATATTAACACCTCTACTAGAGCAGTGGCTTTCAACCTTTTCTCATTTGAAGACCCCCAACATTTTTAAATGGAGGTGTGCACTCCTTTGGAAATCTTAGCTAGGGTCTGCAGACCTCCAGGGTTCCGTGGACCACTGGTTGAAAAAGCACTGTATTTATGGTAATGACAAGCTTTCACAGACCCCTTAGACATGGTCTTCGGCCCTCCATGGGTCCATGGACCACAGGTTAAAAACCATTGAACTAGAGGAAAGAATCTGCCATGTATCAGTTTATGTCACTGGTATGCTTGAATTGTTACTCCAGTCTCTTGATTAAATAAATGTTCATAAGGAAACCAGCCTTTTACAAAGCTGCATGGTCCACATCTAGGGCTAAGTACTACAGTAATATAAATAATACATATATATTCACTCTTCCACTTGAACCATCAGGGTGTCCAGTGCACAGGGTTTGATAACTTTTTTGAGGAAAAAGAAAATGTGGCTGTTTGGAACAGACTAGCATGCTTGGCAAATGCATGCTGATGTCCTGTTATGCGATACTTGAAACAAATGAGCATTGCCACCTGGTGGTAAATTTGTGCAACCCTAGCAATTCCATAACTCAATGGAAAATCAGGTCTTTAAATTGAAGAGATTCTCTTTAAATGGAAATGCTTATAACTAAACACAAATTTAATTTTTCAGACATTCTAGTTTTTAAATGATTTTATCACAATCATTTGTGAAATTGTGTCCTCTTCTGTGAGGGGAAGAATTCTGTAGTAACACTAAAGCTAACTTCTGAGTGGGGCTGAGGAACAGGATTAGCAGACTCCTATTTTTTTAAAGATGTATGTGTATCATCACTGTAGCATGTAGAGTTTTACAGATATTTTGGGTCAAATTTTGTCCCAAAACACACCCCATGCAATCCTATTCCACAGAGCTGCCCAGGGTATAACTCAGGTCTGAATTTGTCCCAGTCCTCATAAAGATTCTCTCACTTTATAAAATTAGCCAAATAAATAAGGAGTCCTGTGGCACTTTTAAAGACTAACAAATTTATTTAATGCATGAGCTTTCATGGGAGAAAATCCCACTTTGTCAGACACTTTGAAAAATGAAGTGGGATTTTCTCCCACGAGAGCTCATGCAATAAATAAATGTGTTAGTCTTTAAAAGTGCCACAGGACTCCTTGTTTGTTTGGCTGACCTAGACTAACACAGCTACCCCTTGGAATTTATAAAGTTAAGATCTACATATGAAAAAAACTGCTGTAAGTGTTGGATATCTGCTGTTGGCTTATTCAATGTGTCCGGCCCTTGTAATAGCCAATATCTAAATTAGCCATTATCTATATTAATGAAATATTTTATCTTTTTTTTTTACTACAGATGATGCAACTGATGCTCTGGCTTCCTCTTTTAAGGTCATGTGGCATGTATGTAACAGAGGTACGAATTGTGCCTGTGACCGGGGCCTCCTGGGATACCCTCCTGGACATGCAAAAATCAGGGCAAGCTGCAAAACCAGGAGCCAAACTCCCCCAACACTGATGGGTGGTACACAAACCAATTTCCCTATCAGTCACAAACGGGCTTCTGGCACTCTACACTGGGTACCAAGAAATCTGCCCAAAATGGAAACAGCTCCCTTTATTGCACTCCAGCTCCTCTGGCTCCCACCTAGCCACACGATCCCTTAAAGATATAGGTTCTCCTGACCCCAAAGGGCCAGCCACAGCACACAGAACAATATAGGTTTGGATCTTACCCAAAATACCACACTGGTAGCCAATCCTTTAGTAACTACAACTAAAGGTTTAATATAAAAAGAAAAGAAGCAAAATATGAGAGATGTTAAAGGGTCAAAGCGAATCACATACATACAAATGATTTAAAGTTCATGTAAAGCAGTTTGCAGGCTTGTTCCTCTGGAGTTTTCAGGCTTGTTCCTCTGGTAAACACCCAGCAGCTGGGTGGGCCTCGATCCTTTGTCCAGTCTCAGAGGAATAGTTCCAGGGATGGGTGTTGGCTGTAGACTGGGGACTTGAGACAAGATGGAGTCGGGGCTGCTGCCTTTTATCACCTCTGGTCTTCTCCATGCTGTGTGCAGTTCTTTGCACTCAAAATGGAGTTGAGTCAGATGTTCAAGTCCTAGTGGCTCAACAGGTTTCTCCCTGGGCCCATTGTACCTGGGAGCTTCCTTAATGGGCCATTAAGGATGACTGTAGACATCCTGTCTGGGGAGTTTCCCCGAATCACACAGGTTGAAATATAGATATAACAAACCTATTCCTAACTTCTAATACAGATACAATTCCTACACATAAACTATATAATCATTCCCAGCAAATTACTATCTTTTTATTGATACTAAACATGGCATAGTTCCCATGGATTATAGCAATTATGAGATATTAATACAAAATAATATCATAAATGGTTCCCTAAATCTGGACAGCATCACAGTGCCAGATCTCTTCACTCCAGATCTTTTGCCTTACCTGTGTATCTATGCCCATGCGCCTCACTGCAGTGTCTGAGCAATAAAACATGGTCACTATGTTATTTGATGTGGTGAATTTTTCCCTGTAATGTATTTTTTTTGCTTCACTTGTGAGATGTGCCCCATACCCAGTTAGCTGTCAAAGATGCCTCTTTTTTTTGAGAGCAGAATTCAAACTTTCAGTGATATATCCAAAGGAACCATGTACTTTAAATTATGTGAAAGAAAGGGCAGAGTTGGTGCCTGGGGGAACTGTGACACATGATAGCAAGCTAGAGCCCTTAATGGTGTTGCAATATATTCCATAGATTGAAAAATGTGTGGTGCTCTTCTATATAATTTCTACCTCTGCCATTAAGCATGTTGAAAGTCTGTGGGTAAAGTTTAGAGGAGAGTGCAACAAGGGGGATGTCGTGGTGGGTGTCTGTACAGACCACCAGACCAGAAGGAAGAGGTGGATGAGGCATTCTATGGACAACTAGCAGAAGTTTCCAGATTGCAGGCCCTGGTTCTCATGGGTCACTTCATTTATCCTGACATCTGCTGGGAGGGCAATACAGCAGTGCACAGGTAATCCAGGAAGTTTTTGGAGAGTGTTGAGGACAACTTCCTGGTACAAATGCTGGAGGAACCAACTAGGGACCTTGGACCTCTAGACCTGCTGCTCACAAACAGAGAAGAATTGATCAGGGAAGTAGAAGTGAATGGCAACATGGGCAGCAGTGACCATGAGATGGTAGAGTTCAGGATCCTGATCAATGGAAGGAAGGAAAGAAGCAGAACACACCCTGGACTTCAGAAAAGCAGATTTGGGCTCCCTTAGGGAACTGATGGGCAGGATCCCTTGGGAGGCTGATCTGAAGGGGAAAGGTGTCCAGGAGAGCTGGCTGTATTTTAAAGAAACCCTATTAAAGGCACAGGAAGATACCATTCCAATGTGCAGAAAGAACAGCAAATGTGGACGGCGACCAGCGTGGCTTAGCAGAAAACTCTGCGATGAGGTGAAACATAAAAGGGAAGCTTACAAGAAAGTGGAAGCTTGGACAGGTGACAAGGCAGGCATATAAAGATATTGCTCGGGACTGCAGAGATAAAATCAGAAAGGCCAAAGGGCAATTGGAGTTGCAGCTAGCAAGGGATGTGAAGGATAACAGAAAGGGGTTCTACAAGTATGTCAGTAACAAGAAGAGGATCAGGGATGGTGTGGGTCCCTTACTGAATGAGGCAGGTATCCTCGCGGTGGATGATGCGGAAAAGGCTGAAGTACTCAATGCTTTTTTTACTTCAGTCTTCACAGGGAGGGCCACCTCCCAGGCTACTACACTGGGTAATGCAGAATGGAGAAAAGAAGAGCGGCCCTCGGTGATGGAAGGTCAGGTTAGGGACTACTTAAAGAAGTTGGTGTGATGGGGTGTACCAACCCCTCCCACCAGAGGGGGAGCCCTCTACCACCTCAAGGGGTGGGGAGGTCTCTCTTGGCCACATAGGCTCCCCACCCCTTGGCACTAAGAGGAAGTTAAAAAGCGCAGCCAGGGCCTCAGTATGGGGTGGGACAGGAGGAGGCGAGATCTGCTTCTGGAGCCCACCAAGGGAAGTCCTGGAGAGTGAGACAGCTCAGGCTAGAGGAGCCAGCAGTCTAAACGGGGCTAGAGAGGTGACAGCTCCAACCACGGGCCACTCTGTGGCCTGGCCCAGTGCAGGGGTTACAGCCAGAGGAAGGAGTGAACTCTGCCATCCTGAAAAAGGGGGCCAGAGCAGACAGTATGCTGATGGGACACCAGCCCTGCTACAGGCCACCCCGCACCCCAGACAGGGACAGGGGTTATAGGCAGGGTAAAGAGCAGGCCCTAACACCCAGAGGAAGCAGGCCTCACGACTGACAGCCAGGCCCCCTGGCCAGCGGTTTGACTGACAGGAAGCCTGCTGGTGGCTTGCCTGAGGGATAAGGGGTGTCAACACCCCCGCTTGTCAACTGGGTCCCTGATAGGGACTGTCACAGTTGGATATGCATAAGTCTATGGGGCCGGATGAATGGCATCTGAGGGTGCTGAGGGAGTTGGCCAAAGGGATTGCAGATCCACTGGCCATTATCTTTGAAAACTCGTGGCGAACGGGGGAGGTCCCGGAGGATTGGAAAAAGGCAAATACAGTACCTATCTTCAAGAAAGGGAAAAAGGAGGATCCAGGGAACTACAGACCGGTCAGCCTTACCTCAATCCCTGGAAAAATCATGGAGCAGGTCCTCAAAGAATCCATCCTGAAACACTTGGAGGAAAACAGAGTGATCAGCAACAGTCACCATGGATTCACCAAGGGCAAATCATGCCTGACCAACCTGATTTCCTTCTATGATGAGATGACTGGATTTGTGGATGCGGGCAGGCCATCCTTTGGGGGGGGGCGAATGGGGCGATCGCCCCAGGGTTACGTGGGCCCCGTACTGTCCCGCTCCCAGCGGGGCAGTGCGGGGCCCGCACCGCAGCCCCCCTGCAGCCACGCTTCCCCCAGCTCCCCACTGAAGGCAGCAGGGTGGGCCAGGAGCGCTTCCCCTGGCCCCTGGGCTGGCCCTGATCTCCACCTCCAGAGCGAAGCAGGCAGGCCCAGGGGTGGGACAGGTGCACAGGGCCCGGCCTGTGGGCCGGCCTGCTGCAGCCTGCCCAACACCCCTTGCCACGGCTGTATGCCGTGGGTCCCCGGCCGTGGGCAGAGCTGGCCCTTGTTGACGGCACAGCCTCGGTTCCCTGGCTGGGGCACCAGCCGCGACAGCCTGGGTCCTGGCTGCGGCTGGGGCGGCGACAGCCTCGGCTGGGACCGGCTCACAGCCACAGATGGGGCTGGCTCCTTGCTGGCAGGTGGCCTCAGCTTCCCGGCCCAGGGCCACGTCCGCAGCCTTGGCTCCCCACTGCCTGGCGGGTGGCCTCGGCTTCTGGAGCCAGCTCCCCAGGGGCCAACCGGGATCCCTGGGGGCTGGAGTGGGCAGCCTGCTGGGCCTGGGCCCCGCTCCCCCCCAAGGGATGGCCCTGGATGCAGGAAGAGCCATTGACATGGTATACCTCAACTTTCGCAAGGCTTTTGATGTGGTTTCCCACAGCATTCTCGTCATACAAGGAAGTATGGGTTGGATGAGTGGACTGTAAGGTGGGTAGAAAACTGGCCAGATCAACAGGCTCAGCAGGTAGGAATCAATGGCTCAACGTCTAGTTGGCAACCAGTAACGAGTGGAGTGCCCCAGGGGTCGGTCCTGGGGCCGGTTCTGTTCAACATCTTCATTAATGATCTCGATGATGGAATCGATTGCGTGCTTAGTAAGTTCGCGGATGACACCAAGCTGGGGGCAATGGTAGACACGCTGGGGGGCAGGGACAGGATCCAGGGAGACTTAGACAAATTGGAACACTGGGCCAAAAGAAACCTCATGAGGTTCAACAAGGACAAATGCAAAGTCCTGCACTTAGGATGGAAAAATCCCATGCACTGCTACAGGCTGGGGACCGATTGGCTAAGTAGCAGCATTGTAGAAAAGGACCTGGGGGTTATGGTGGACAGGAAGCTGGATATGAGCCAACAATGTGCTCTTGTTGCCAAAAAGGCCAATGGCATATTGGGCTGCATCAGTGGGAGTGTTGCCAGCAGATCGAGGGATGTGATAATTCCCCTCTATTCGGCACTGGTCAGGCCGCATCTGGAATACTGTGTCCAGTTTTGGGCTCCCCACTACAGAAAGGATGTGGACAAATTAGAAAGAGTCCAGCGGAGGGCAACAAAAATGATTAGGGGGCTGTGGCACATGACTTATGAGGAGAGACTGAAGTAGGCTTATTTAGTCTGCAGAAGAAAAGACTGAGGGGGGATTTGATAGCAACCTTCAACTACTTGAAGGGGTGCTCCAAAGAGCAGGGAGCTAGGCTATTCTCAGTGATGATAAAGGACAGAACAAGGAGCAATGGTTTCAAATTACAGCTGGGGAGGTGGAGGTTGGATATTAGGAAAAACTTTCTCACTGGGAAGGTAGTGAAGCATTGGAATGGGTTAGCTAGGGAGGTGGTGGAATCTCCGTCTTTGGAGATATTTAAGGTTCAGTTTGACAAAACCCTGGCTGGGATGATTTAGTGGGAGTGGTCCTGCCTTTAGCAGGGGATTGGACTAGATGACCTCATGAGGTCCCTTGCAGCCCTATGATTCTATGATTCTATACTACTACATAAGTAGCAGCAGATCATATACTGGATCTTCTCAACAGGCCAAAGTTCATATATGAGGATGGCTATTCAACAGACAGTCATCAAGCTTTGGATTTACAACCAATTTTTCCAGCAATTTCATAAAGGTATCAGTCACTACATTTAAAAAAAAACCCCAAAACCTTACTATTAAGTTTAATGAAATTATAAAGCTATTTATTGAGACTTGATTTGCTTCAATCAAAGAAGTATCAGAAACAGCTTAAGAATCTAAATATTGTTAGTCATATCCTTTGTATGGGGTACATATTAAGAAATATGCCAAGAGTCAGCAGAAGTTAATGTTTTCTGCCCTTCAGAGGAAGTGGGCTTGTAAACACCCAGTTTTCAAGCAACTTATGAATACAACAGATAAGCTAAACACCAGTAAGTGGCACTCTGGAGAAAGAAGCTAGAACTAAGACTTTCTGTCAAGAATATACCTAATTATTAGATACAGAAGCCTTCTCCTAACAAGGTTTTCAGACTAAGGCCTGGTCTCCACCAGCGGTTCTCAACCACTGTGTGGCAACACATTACTGTGTCGCCACACAACAGTAAGTGTGTCACAGAGAGCCAGCAGCCACCCACTGGAGCTGGAGTGCGGCAGCAGCTTTCCAGTATCAGAGGACTGGATTCAGTGGTGGCGGCACTGGGGGGAGGTTTTTCAATGGCAGAAGAAATGGATTTGGCAGCAGGGCCACTGAACTTGGCAGTGAGGAGGGTTTTTCATTGGTCGTAGGACTGGATTTGGCCAGGAGCTTGGGGGCTGGTGTGTCCTGTAGGGTTGCACACACCACTAAGCATGTTCCAACCTGTAAAAGGTTAAGAATCACTGGTCTACACTACCGCACTGAGTCAACATGCAATACGCCAGTTGCATAATGTTACTAATGTCCACTCAATCAAAAATATTTTTTTGTAAAATTCCATTTTGCATAAAAATTTGAAACATTTTGTTCCACACTGGATCAAATAAAAATTACAAGATATAGCTGTGTAAACTATTTTTAAAGAGGATTTTGCCTATTATGCACTTTGTTTAGGAAAAACTTTGCAAAAGTTGAGATATAACAAAAACCTATCTGTCGGTTGCAAAATAATAATTATGACATTAATTAAGGAAACAATGTATATTTAGCAATTTCCTGTTCTTGCCTCTCTAGGGTGTAACATAAGATTCAGTGTACAAACATGTGCAGCTTATTTTTTAAAGGCTGGCATAGTAGCTTTGAAACATTTTACTTCAATTTTCTTTTTATTTAATATTAATCCTGTGATTAAGAAATTATTTAGCTGAAAATACTGCAAAAGATGGCCATTTGGGGGGGGGGGGCTGCCAGGTACGTGTTTCTTCAGATAACTGTGTTAGAGGGGATGGTCTTTATCTCTCTCCTTCACATATTTACAAAAGTCTTTTTAACCTTTTCTTTTTTCATTGTAAAACAAAATAATGGTGATATTATATTGATCCCAAAAATCATTTTACAGGTAGTACTTGTAAACTGGTGTGGGGGGGTTTGAATTAAGAGGCCTCTTTGCAGCTAAAGTCAATAGTTGCTAATTTCCTATAAATATAACAGGCTATGAAGAAAGGCAATAAATGGAATAAGGAAAATTGATACAAAGGTTAGGCATATCTTTCCTTAGGGTCTGTCTGGCATCTTAAAAAATACAAATGCTAAAGTTATGTAAAAAGAGGGAGTTTGAGCCTTGGAACAGAATTAAATAAGGCTGCTAAATTAACATAGATTTTGTTAAAAGCTTGATAAAGAAATGCATGCTCTTTTTGTCTGGCATTCTAGCTCTAAATTTATATTAATACAGTGCAGTGTCACAGTGATTCTGGAAAAGTGTGCTGTGTTCAGTGACTCAGAAAAATATGAGGCAATGGAATATTAATGGACACAACCAGGAAGAGCTCTCTTTAGAAAGACACAGGAAAATGTGATGCATTTCAATGTGATGCAATCTCTGATGTGTGATTCCTCAAGAGGGCCTATGGTTAAATACCTTCTGTTTGGTTTAAAGAGAAGGAACACTTTATGGCAATCTCCCAGAACAGGGGATTCTGTCATTTGGCCAGTAAAAATCTGTGGGATGAGATGCTTTGCATTTCTGCCACCCTCCCCCACCCCCACCCCCCGCTTTTCTACCTGTTTTAAAACTTCCCTGGCCATCTCTGAAAAATGGTGTCCCTTGCCATATGTAACTAGGTCTATGGTTATAGCTTTTCTCTCTATCACTAATATTTTGTGATCTTTGTGCAATTGTTGAATCAGCTTTATTCAGAAATGTACTAGCTGCATAAAAATATTTTTTCCAAAGATGAAAGCTTATATATAAGTATGAATAACTCTTCTTTATTCCTCTGTCATAAATTCTTTGGTTAGTTATTTAATTGCTTTGCTGAGAAATATACAAATGGAATATTATTCTTTTGTCATTCAGAATTTGTAACTCGTTTACTAGAGTTTATTTAGAATAGCACTAAATGTGTAGCAAGCACTTTTCCCCTTCTCTAAAAATGAGGAAAAGGCATGAAAGCTTTTTATTAAATTCTAATGCACTCAATAATGGGATAAATTAAACTTTTAATTTTTTTTTCCAAAATGGCCAATAGCACTGAAAATGCACATGTCCAAAAATGAGACCTAGGGGTGAGACATAAAGCAAAAAGGGGGTGTAGAAACCTGTAAAAATCTATATAAGTAAAAGTATAACTCTTTTCCTAATGAACACAGTTGGCTGAACCAACATCTGTTCCAAATGACATTGTTTTCTTGTCTACAGAAGTACATTTAGTCAGCAATGTTTAATCAACCAGAACTGACCTTTCTCCCCCAGTAATGCATCTTGTTTTCAATAAATGTTTAACTTACTGATTTTTAAAGAGAGTGCTTCATAATCATTGTCCAGTTCTGATCTCACACTGGTTACATATGCATATGTAAAGTATTGATCAACAACAATCTGAATGAAACATGAAAAGCCAAATGGATGCACACCCATCATGCCGGAAGTTTGGAAAAGAACAAGCAAGCATTTTAGTTAATAATACTGCTAATTTTACTGTCCCTCTTCTTTCCCTCCTTTCCATCTTGCCTTAATAAACTGTAGGAGCTAAAACTGTTGCATTAGATGGCTGGAGAGCTACATACAAAACATCTTTATGCACAAGTAATGAAATGTGTGCCTCACTGAAGTCCATGAGAGTTTTGCCATTGACTTCAACGCAGCCATGATTTCACTCAGAGTTTAGTACGATACACAGAGTAGTAGCAATGAGGTCACAGTCAAAGACAGCATAAAAAATTGGTGTCTGAACTTTTTCGGATAATGCACAGTGTGATTAATCCAGACTGCCTCACTGGTGATAGCTTCTTCAGCCGGCTATTGATGCTTTTGTTATATTCTTCACAAATAAGGTCGAATGGAACAGGGTGGTAGTTTCTTTGGAACTTTTTACTGAGACTCACAGGTACCCAGATTGTTCTTCCCTTGCTGGGGCATAGCCAGGCAGGGTTTTCTGGCTGGGCCCCTGACTCTGTAGGGTGGGCCAGGCAGATTCCGGTCACATGACTGGAAGCTGTGATAAGGCTCATCCACCACATCGTCTGGTAGTGGCACGAATTTCTCCACCGCGGGTGTGGGGCCCGGCCGCAACTGTGATCCTGTGGAGCAGAGGCATCGGTGCAGCTCCACGTGCGGCCGCAGCTGTGGGGCCTGTGGCTGCAAGTGAGCAGTGCTGGCTGGCACCTCTGTTCCACTGGCAGAGAAATTAGTGTGTCTGCTGGGCATTGCAGTGGGACGGCCCGATCTTCAGCTGAATAGGTCCCAGCCCACCCGGGCTCACCTGTGGGTACGCCTCTGTTTCCTAGTTAGTTCTGAGGAGGACATTCATTGTCTTCTGGGATCCTTGATATTCATAATCATAAATCTAACTTTCTTTGCCATTTAAAGCAAGTAGCGTAGTTGTCATACATTATTCAAGGTTTTATCAATCCCTTGGCAAACGGAGGATAGCAACCACTTGTAAACATGCTGAGGTCCACCCCATCTTCAGGAATCTTCTTTTGATGCCAGAATGCTGACTGATTACCACAGCATTTCACATCCTATATTCCATTCTGGAAATCAAGGTAACGGTCACAAGGCCAAACTTTGCATTTCTATGTGTGCACCATGACTATGCCCAAATTAGGCATCCAAAGACTCCCGTGTGCACTTGATATGGAAGTTTGCGTATGAAGCATTTGCATGCACAAAGGTGGCATCCTGCAGAGATTCCAGGCTGAGATTTGCATGTTTGGACATGAGCCTGTGCTTGTCCATGTGATAAATGATGTTCCATGCAGGCAGGGCCATCCCTGGGGGGGAGGGGGGGGGCGAACAGGGCGATCGCCCCGGGCCCCGCAGTTACATAGCCTCCGCGCTGTCCCGCTTCCAGCAGGGCAGTGCAGGGCCTGCGCACGCCACAGCTCCCTCCTCCCACAGCCGGGAGGGCTATGCCCGACCCCTTGGCTGGCCCTCCCGGCCCCCAGGGTGGAACAGGCAGGCCCAGGGGCGGAGCATGCGGGGCCTGGCCTCTGGGCCGGCCTGCCCCACACTGCCGGCTCCCCCCAGCAGGCGGCCTCCCAGGCCGGGGGCAAAGATGGAGCCGGCATCCCCCTCCGGCAGGCGGCCTCGGCCTCTGGGGCTGGCTCCCGGGGGGCGGAGTGGGCCGGTCGGCCCATCACACTCCCTCCAACATGGGGGGCGGGGGGCCTGCTTTGGCCACTTGGCCCTGGGCCCTGCTCCCCCCACGGGACGGCCCTGCATGCAGGCTCTGTATCAAGAACAACAGGTAATTTAAGTCATGCTGATTTTCACAGAGGCTTTTTATAGAACTGACCATAGATTACTGCTCTACTGACAAAATGATGTTGCTGGTGACTCTGGACTTGTCCTTCAATATTGCTCACATTAAACCTTGAAGATACCAGTTGGCGCTAATGAATAATTGTCATCACTGAAGTGACCAACCTGCAGCAGTTCTTGAAGATTTCTCTCTCCCTCTCTCATTTCATTAATGCAATGTATATGAACATGGATCAGACTGGAGAAGAAAAAGTAATCTCCCACCAACTTGAGATGCAAAAGTAAGATATAGTGCAGATCTGCACTACATAAGCAGGTCTCTTGATCACTCTCTTTAAGAGTAAAATAGCTCAGGTGGACATTTAAATTGTCATCACTAGGATTCATAATGATCTCATTTGAAATTATGTGTCTTGCTACTAGATAGGATAGTTCATATGCCTCTTGGAATTACTTTTTCAACCTGGCTGCACACTCAGACATCCATTACTATCTTGGCGTACATTGGTGGAGTTTTCTCTGCAATCATAAAACCTCAACATGTCTTTTTGTTAGATAAAAGATTAAAGTCTATAGAAAATATGGAGCCCCCATAAAGAGGCCCAACTTGCTGAGTCACTGTGAACCATATAGGAACCAGAAATCATGCTTCTGTGTAGACACATGTTATTAAATAACACTCTCTTGCTTCATTTGTTGGTTATTGAAGGGATTTGTTTGGAGGGAATGAGTCAGGATATAAATGTTAGTATTACTTCTGACCACACCTTTTCTATGGCAGAAAAACACGCTGGATGTGGTTCAGAAATTATTGGGGTTTTGTTTTTTTAGTTATGCAACTTGTGTAGGTTCAAGCCTTAGCCTATGACCTTAATACAGCAACACTTGCACTTATGATCATGAGGCTGGCTTACTGTCATTCCATGTCCCTCAGAGTATGGCTTTCAACAGAACTTCTCTGTAATTAGCAGCTTCTTTGGAATGCATCAGCATATTTTTACTCCTGGTCTTCAGCTAATGGAATCATACCAATCCAATCCTTAATTTATTCACACTGGCTGTCTCTAGGAAGTGCCAGATTCATCTTAAAAGCCGTTAATATTGTCAACCATGGCTATGTACAAAACTTTTCCCTGAAGGCTTGGGCTGATAAGTGTCTATATACACATATATCACACATTATTTTTTCCTGAGGGGTAATTGTGTTATCCGAGGGGTTGCTGTATTATCCGAGCGGTAGCTGTGTTAGTTTGTTTCAGCAAAACAAACAAGAAGTCCTGTGGCACCTTAAAGACTAACAAATGTATTTAGGCATAAGGTTTCATGAGCTAAAACCAACTTAGTCAGATGCATGAAGTGAAAAGCGCAGTTTGTTAGGTATATATACACATGCAACGAGGAGGAGTCAGATTATTATGTGGAGGACCACTGTTAACGAGGATAGTTCAAACAGCCTGGAGGTGGCCCATTCACAACAGCTCATGAGATAGTGTGAATGATTAAAGAGGGAGAATTACTTTTTATAGTGAGCTAGCCACTCCCAGTCCCTATTCAGACCCAATTTGATAGTGTCCAGTTTGCATACAAATTCCAGCTCTGCAGTTTCATGCTAAAGTCCATTTTTGAAGGTTTTTTTGCTGAAGAAACAGACTTGAAAGAGTGTCTAGGGAGATTGAAGTGCTCTCCTACTGGTTTTTGAATGTTACCATTCTTAATGTCTGATTTGTGTCCATTTATTCTTTTGCGCAGAGACAGTCCAGTTTAGCCAATGTATATGGCAGAGGGGCACATTATCTGAGATTCCTACCATTGGCAGCATCTCCTGACTTTTTTTTAATCAAAGGAAATAAAAGATTTAAACAGTTTCACATCCCTTATCTTTTCATTTTTATTGGATATCAGCAGGTTGTGTAATTATCTGACATCACAATGGCACAAGAGTATCTTTAATAATGGTATTTTGGTAGGTTAGTTTCGCAGTTTATTTGGGGAATGGTGTTTGTTTTACCCACTGAACCTACTAACCTCTGCCCACCCTGCCCCTATGCCCTGCCAGGGTCCCTGTCCCCATTTGCCCCATTGTACCAAGGTACAATGGGGCAAAGGCTGAGCCCTCTGGCACTTGGCAAAGGGTGCCCCCCCTGCCACCGTGGACCTGTCCCAGGTCCACCTAGCCCCATCCAGTGTGGACGCTCTAGGTCAATTTTGTAGGGTCCCCTTTAAGTCGACTTAAAATTTGAGTGTGGACATGCTAAGTCGACCTAAATTAACAAGTGTAGACATAGGGGGGGCACGGCAGGCTGTGGCTGTGCCAGCCACCCTGGCAGGGAAGGCAGTGGGGAAGCCCTGGAGCCCTGGACTTAAAGTCGATTTAGGGCTACTCCACGTCTACACTGGCTTAAGTCGACTTTCTAAAGTCAACTTAAGCAGCAAGTTGACTTAAAATGAGGTTTTATAAAGTCGACTTAATTTTTCCTTAAGTCGACTTAAGCAGCTGTTTAAGTCAACTTAAGGAAAGTGTAGTGTAGACGCAGAGTAAATTAAGTTGATTTAAGCAAGCTTAAGTCGACTTAATTTGTAAGTGTAGACGCACCCTTCTACTCCCCATCTGATTTCATTCTACCGTTCATATTTCTGTCTGGTTTCATTTCCATGCAGCTGCCTTTACTCAGCTCTACAATTATCAAGGCTTTCCGTTCTCAAGCTACATGGAAATCTCTTCAGATTGCCTTTAAGCATAAAAATTCAAGATATCCTTGTAATGGCACAAAGGGGCTAAAGGTGATGGAGTGAACCAGGTGGAAAGGCTGATGTCTCAGAAAACATTGCTAGTCCAAAATGTTAGTGACCTGGATGATTGTCCAGGTTGCCTTAAAGACAAGCTAGGAGGAAAAACCTGTGTGTTTTCTGTTCAGATTAGATCCCATCTATATAGGATAAGAAACCAAGGCTGACACCTGTCTAATGTAGGAGCAAGTCTTTGTTCCTCCACTTAATCCCTTTAATTGTTTCCATTGCCATTAGGAAAAAAACACCCCGACTCATTGATGGACGTATAATTCCTTTTTTTCTATACTGTATGAGTCTGAAGTCTCTGCCTGTCCTAGTCTATGACTGGCAACTCACACAGTTTGAAGATGAAAGATGTGTGCATCCCAGACTATGGCTCCAATTCGGTATTTAAACATGCTAAATTCCATTCCTAATCAGCAATGCATTTAAATATGTTCTTAATTTTAAGAGAGACAAGGTAGAGGAGGTAATACCTTTGAACCAACTTCAACAAGCTTTGGAACTTTCACTCTTCATCAGGTCTGGGGTGGCTTAAGGCCCCTTAGGATCCACATGCCAGATTTGGGATTGTGCAGCTCTCTGGAGTATCTCAGTATCTAGATTTTTTTTCTGCAATAGAAGCATCTCCACGTGTTCTCTACTAATGCCCTGGGCATTATGAAGGGGGCTGCACCCGAGGGCCAGAACTGCATTTCGGTGTTCTTGGATACGTCTACACTGGAGGCTCTTTTAAGTCAACTTAACAAGATCCACTTTAATTCAACTTAAAGTCGACCTTGTTAAGTCGACTTAGAGAGTCCACACTGAACACCCCAGTCGACTGCCAGCGTCCATGCTGGCAGGTGCTAGGTCGACAGAAGAGTGGTGCATTGTGGGTAGCTGTCCCCAAGTCCGTCCCGTGGGGGGAGCAGGGCCCAGGGCCAATTGGCCAAAGCGGGCCCCCCCCCCGCATCTACACTGGCTTGAGTCGACTTAATACGGTTGACTTAAGTGTTAAGTCGACCGTAAAAGGTGGTATTAAGTCGACTTAAGGAAGTGCTTAAGTCGACGCAATAAAAGCCCAGTGTGGATGCGGCGGTCTGTAGGTCGACTTAACCTTCCTTAAGTTGACCTAAGGCTCCAGTGTGGACGTACCCCTTGTGTGGGGAGTGGGCCTGGACCAAAAATATGGCAGGCACCAGTTGCTGAATGTGAGATTCTAGCCATGGGTGTACTCAGAATGTTTTCTGGAGTGCCCCAAGCCAGCAGGCCCTGCAACTGCCGTCAGCCCTCCCCTGTGCACCTGGGAGCTGGGGCTCAGCAGGGCCTTCTTAAATCTCCCTCCAGGCTAGACACATGGCCCAGGGCAGGAGAACAGCAGCAGGAAATTTAAAAAGCCATTGGGCCCACCTGGCTCTGGCCAGGAGGCGTGTACCAGAGGCTGGATCCTTTGCATTCCAGCAAGGGAAGCAATCAGGAGCCGGGGAGGCACTGGGCAAGAGAGCTCAAAAGCCGGGTGACCAGTCAGACCAGGTAAGGGAGATGGGCTTGGAGATGGGCCCCAGGGGAGCCCAGAGTGCCAGCCTTGGGTCTCAGGGTGCTCTGGAGAAGCCCCAGCCGGGTGCAGAGTATGGGACTCGGGTGCTCAGGAGAAGCCATGGCTGTGCACGGGGTGTGGGACTTGGGCTACTCCAGAGAAGCTGTGGCCAGGCACAGGGTGCCCTGGAAAAGCTCCAGCTCGGCACAGGGCTCAGGGCCCCCCAGAGAAGTCCTGGGCAGTGTGAGGCTCAGGACACCCCAGAGAAGATTCGGTCGGGCGTGGGTCTGACGGAGCCTCACAGGAATTGTGCTCTGGTCCTCTCTTCTCCTTGTGGATCAGGACTCTGCTACAGTGGAATCTGTCCCAGTCCTCCCAGGTCTCTACACTTATCCTCTTCTTGGCACAGCCAGACAGGATAAAAGTTCCTGGGGGAGTGGTGGTGGGGAATTTGCCAACCCTGGGCTCTCCCCACACAGGCAAAGATGGCTCCTTCATCAGACCGCAAAGGGGTTAGCACTCCTGCTCTGTCGGGGACTCCCCATGTGGGAGCCCCCTTGCAGGACCCAAGGAATCCTTCTATGCCCTCAATGAGCCATGCACCCCACTTCTGCAGTCAGAGCAATTACCAGCCAATGCTGATGTCAGAAAGGTTTATTGGTTCTCAGGATCACAGTATAGAAAGGTTTTCTATCAAACTAATTAGAAGTTACAGCAGCAGTCACCTGATGAAGCCCCTTCTCCAGACTTCCTCTACTGGTGGACTGGCCTCTTTCCCCCAGCCACCTTCAAACCAGACCCCTAGCCCCACCCAGTCCTTTGTCTCCTTCCTAGCCACTTACTGGCCATTTCCCTGATGTTCACCTGCCCCAATCTGTACAACTGGTGGGGGCAGAGGCAAGGGATCCTTTCTGGGCCTGCCTACACATGGCTGGGAAAGGCCCATCAACCCTCTAGTGGTCTCTGGAATGATTACACACCCAGGTCCCATCACTGACTTACATGAGCAACACATGTTGGGAAACAGAGGTACACACATAACAACCAGAAAAAATCCCCAAAGCACCCCCACTTTCATCACAGTGGAGCACAGGCTCATGGCTTGGAACTCTCCAGAAAAGACCCAGCCAGGCATGGGCATGGGCATGGGGCTCGGCTCGGGACACTCTGGAGAAGCCCCAGTCAGGCTCGGGGCATCCCGCAGAAATCCCAGCCAGGTGCAGGGTTCCCCCGAAAAAAACCCAGCTCAGAATGGGACTTGGAGTGTCCTGGAGAAGACCAGACTGGACAAGGAGTGCAAACATGGGACTTGGGGGGAGGGGCCAGAAAAGCTCAGGCTGTGCACAGACCACCCTACAGAAGCATGGGGCTTGGGGCACACTGGAAAAATCCGACAGGCTTGGGACACTCCAGAGAAGTCCCAGCTGGGTGCAGGCTTGGGGCACCCCGATGGCAAGGGCAACCCCAGAAAAGCCTTGGCAGGATGTGGCCACGCGGGGCACCCTGGAGAAGTCCCAACAGGTGTGAGGAGCAGGGCTCTGGCTCCAGGCATCCCAGAGAAGTAGAAGGGCTCAGAGAAGCCTGGGGCTTGGGGTGCCCTGGAGAAGTCCCAGCTGGGCATGGACATAGGGCACAATTTTGGGTTTCAGGCACCCTGGAAAAGTCCCAGAGGGACACAGGAGACTCTGGAGAAGCTCCAGCCAAGCCAAGGGTTGAAACTTAGGGTGCCCTGCAGAAGCCCTGGTGGGCATGGGCTTGGGGTGCCCCAGCGAAGCCCTGGCAGGCTGGATGCGGGTGCAAGGCTTGGGGCACTCTGGAGAAGTCCCTGCTGGGCACAGGGAGCCCCGGAGAAGTCCCGGCTGTGAGGTTCAGGGCACCCCGATAAAGCCGTGGCTGGGCGCTTGGCACAGGGCTCGGAGTGCCCCGGAGAAGCCCCTGCCCTGCACGAGGCATGGGCTCAGGGTTCCCCGGGGAAGTCCCGGCCGCCCCGGGCAGGGCTATCGGGGTGCCCCAGGGCAGCCCGGGGCACCTGCCTGGCGCGGGGCTCAGGGAAGCGTGGAACGAGGGCAGATCCTGTGTCCCAAACAGGGCAAAGCCCCAGCCTGGCTGGACAAAGGACGGCTGCAGGGAGACGGGCAAAGGGAAGCTGCCCCGGAGTGGAGAGGGCGGGTCTCTAGGGAGGCTGCTCCCCTTCCTGCCTCCCGATAGGCCGGCCGGGGTCACTCCCTCCTCCCCGTGGCTGGTGAAGTGCCCGCCCGGCTGCTGCCCCCCCTGCGACAGCTACGAGACTTCAGAGGGTCATTACAGCAGCTGCCGCCACCATGACGGACCAGTCCCCCTTCGACACCAACGTGGTCACCCTGACCCGCTTCGTGGTGGAGGAGGGGAGGCGGGCCAAGGGCACCGGGGAGCTCACCCAGCTGCTCAACGCGCTCTGCACCGCCGTGAAGGCCATCTCCACCGCCGTGCGCAAGGCGGGCATCGCGCACCTGTGAGTGACCATTGCTCCCTTCCCCTGGCTAGTGGGGCCGGGGCAGTGCTATCTAGACAAAAAAGAGTCAGGGACACAGACCTGTTTTTTCCACCCGCGCTTTCACCCCTTCCTGGTACCCCTGAGCTCTTCTCCCCTGTGCTCCGGAGTAGAGCCCGCTGGATACACACGTGGACCTGCCTCTAAGTCGCATCCATCAGCCTCAGCATGGATCCCTCCACACGCTCCGTGCCAGGTTTTCTGTGTATCTGCATCCGCCCCTACCCCACAGCATCTGCGCTTGTCCTCATTCAGTGCTTCTGCTCTGAGGATGGGAGGGGAGCGATCTGCTGGGTGGCTGCCTGTCTACTGTAGTATAACTAAGAAAGCAGGGGCATAAAACGTGCACACACGCTTGTATAACAACTTTTATACAACAGTCACAGGGGCCTTGTGCAAGCTCCGTGACTTCTTCCGGGGTAGCTGCCTGTGTCAGCTCCGGATCTGTTAGAGAGCAGCAGCTTCCCTTCTAACTGACCTCTGCTGTTTTCTGGATCCCAAAGAGCTGCAGATCCCACCCCCAGCTCCTTGGGCAGCTGTTGGTGGCCATTCCCCCTGCTCCTGAATGGCTCAGCTGTGGGTGGCACCCCAAGCTGTTCAGAGATCAACTGATTGTTGATGAGCAGGGAGGGGGAGGAGAGGCAGGCTCTGGGCTGGCCCTTCCTGTTCAGCTGGCATCCGAACAGCTCTGTTTCTCTAATTCTGTGTGTTGTGAAGGCTGGCTAATCTGGGCTGGTTAAGAGGGTCTCAGCATCTGACCCTAGGAAGAGTGGGCAAAAGGGGCTTTTCATTGCTATCTCTTCATTCCTCTGATGCTGTACTAGCTTCACTCTAGTGTTCCACAAAGTGCTCACTAATTGTTCACTTCCTACCCAAAGAAGCTGCAGCAAGAGTACACACTGAATTCATTACTCCTCATCCATTACTGCCTGAGAGAGGGTAACTTCAGGTGGGGGAAGGTGATTAGGTATCTCCTTGTTAACTCTGCCTGGGCTGGCCCTGGGAAGCCAAGGCTGCAGAGATCACTTAGCTGTTCAGTGGTGGGTTGGCCAAAATGGGGTGGGGGGGTGACAGTTGCCATTCAGCTGATTTGGTGGCTGGCAGTGGGGGAAGAGGTGTAGGGGTAGCTATCCATCATCACCTGAGCGGTGGGGTTTGGGGACTGGCCACTGCAACTGAAAACCACCTCTGATGGGCCAGGGCTCTCACACAGAGTCAGAGACTGAGGAACAGTGGGGAGTGGGACTAGCCAGTAAGCCGGCTAGCAGCTGAGCGATGCAGTTCAGAGCCGCCACTGGCCCTGATCTGAGCAACTGTTATTCCACTGGGGTGGCCCCCACATTCAGTCATGGCTGCAGATATAACCACTCAGCTGTTCCTGAGGCTGCTGAACTGAGCCCAGCAACAAGCACTTAGCATGCTGCTCTGAACGGGAATACAAACAGACCACCTCCGGAAGCTGCAATTGCAGTCTAAGGCTGCTGCAGACTAAAATTTGCAATGGTGTACTGCTTGCTGTTACCCCCTGATTGTGGAGCCCTGGGCAGATAAAACTAGTATCTGCATCCAAGCTCGAAACCACAACAATGGGTCTGCGGATATCGAGGGGGGGGCTTGCAAGGCTCTCACTGGCAGGCCCAGCAGGGCTTCAGCATTTTATATCTGCTGTGGTGGGCTACATGCTTGGGTGTGTTACAAGACAGGAGATTTAAAGCCCCACCCTGCAAAAGGCATGAGGAGGGGAGAGAGCTCAGGGCTGACAGGTAGCTGCAGGGCTGGCTCAGAATGCTCCTCAACATATTCAGGGCACAGGCCCCACGGGCCAATGCCCAGCAACACCCTGGCTACATGCTTCCCCCTTCCCTGCCAGCCCACCTGGCTCCTCTTCTGCAGGAAGAGGGTGGGCCAGTTGCAGCAGCCCAGCCTGGTTTGCAGAGACGGATGTGGAAATCTGCCACCTTGACGGCCCTTAGGTTTTGCTGACATGTGGCCACTAACTGCAGTCACTCACTCCAGACAGAGACTAGTTTAGATGACTGTGAAGCACTGTGCATAGTTAGGGTGCCCTGCCAACATTGACGGCCCTCTCAGGCTAAGGGGAATAAGATTTCTACCCAAATAACCAACGTTTCAGTCCTCTGAAGTGTGGTCAAGAGGCGTCTGAAAGATCAATCTAACTTCCTATTTACCAAACTAAAACTGCCCTAGGATTCAACAAGGCAGAAGAAGCTTTGACAGTCAGGTGACTTTGTTAGACTGTCTGAACAACATAGGAAGGTGTGTACTATTTAAATAGCCAGGTATGGCAAATCCAATGTGTACAGGCTGCATTGTGACATTCCTTTACACATAATGCTTAATTTAGTTAGCTAGTCAATCAGGGAACAGCTTGGTCTAGCTGAGTATTCTTGCCACCTATTTCTGAATAACACTTGCTCACTTAAACTTGTTACCTCCAGCCTACGTATGATTCAGTATTTTGGTATGTTTGCAGACAAAACAAATGCACTGAATTAGTATTTAAATGCTCACATCATGTTTAAAAGAGAACTTTAAATTCAGAATTAACTTTGAACTTTGTCCCCTAGCAACTGAATTGGCAGTGAAGACAGTTGCTTCAAATGGTGGGTGGTATTTACAGTGCAGAGGAAATCTGCTTATATAAAAAGTGCTGGACTCAATCACACCTATGAGTTTTCTTGCAAATTCCAGTTTGTACCATGACTTAAACGTAGGGAACTGTAAAAAGTCTGTTTTCCCTATTTCCTTGTTATAAAACCCATATAAACCTTTATGGCATAATGAACATGCATCACTTCTAATTTTAAATGTTGTTTAAGCAATCCATCTAAACTTGTGCACTCAGAAGAAAAACTGGAGAATGTTTCAAGTGATAGCTTCCAAAGGGATTGGAGAGTAAATGAAAGATAGTCTTATTGCCCTTAAAGTTATTTAAAATGGCTGATGTATTAGCCCACTATTAATGCTGCAGTTCTAAACCATAAGCCATTTTCTCCATTGTTTACTTTAGTATCAGTAGTATAGTCTTCAGTTTCATTTCATTTGCGTTTTAAGTAGTTTCTAGGGTTTTTTCTATAAATGTCTCAAAAAACAAATTCCATTTGCAGGTAGCTTTTAAAAATAAGACAACTTAAAAAAAGTGGTATGATCTTAAAAGACCTAATGCAAGAGACCATAATGTGCATATTAGGAAAACCAGGCAAGTATGTGAAAGACTGCTTTAGCCAGGCTTGAAAAGATTACACTTCTAAATGGGTAATGTTGGTAAACATTGATTTCCTTGTACATGCACAAACATACACAAAATCTGTAATTTTGATCATCAATGGGCAAGTAAGAAAACTGCTGCTTAAGAACTTAGAGTTTGATTTAAGGATATTTACTTCGTGAATTTTGACATGTGCTGTTGACTACTTGTGTTAATTGGTTTTAAAGCTGTAACTTTTTCAATCTCAACATATCCAAAACTGTAACTTACTGCATCTGAGCTGTAACTTTTTGAATCCCTGCTGTCAAATAACTAAAACCTAGCGCCCCCCCCCCCAGCTTCCTGCAACTGTGCAAATTTAAGCATTTTTAAAAATTTTATAGATAATTTAAATAGATAAGCATTTTTCTCATTTTGATATTACTCGATTATATTAAAATCACATTCTCCCATGCTTATTTATAACTATAGCTATTTTGCCCTTCTTTCTCTGTGACCCTCCCATTGGCTATGGATATTAGAGCACTTGGGAGTTAGTTATCTGTTAAACAGTAAGCAACTCTTGGCATTAGCGGAATTGCACACAGATCAAGGACAAAGGATTGTTCTTGTTACTCACAGCCAACCAGAAGTGTCATAAATACAATTACTGTCTGGATTATAGCTCGGTCTTTTACATAAACTCTCAGTCTTAAGTTTCCAGTTCAGGTCATGCTTCTGTAGACACAAGATTGGGTGAGTTTTGTCATGTAGCACAAAAAAGATAATTTAAAGGTGTAAAAAAAATTTTTTTTCCACTTAGTGCTCTGTCACTGTTGTTCATATTTTGTATTATATATTTTTATATATATTCATATTTTATCATATAATTTTAAAAATAACTACAATGACCTTTCAAATCTTAAATTAGCTTGGCAGTTAAAGGCAAGTGATTGGACGTTCCAAAAACTCATCTAAAGGCATGTCTATATAGGGGATGTTAGTGTGCTCCAGCTGGGAGTGCCACTTGTAATGCACACTACAGCATGTCCCATACTTGCTATCTGCATGGATACTTCTGGTGTGCACTAAAAGTTCTACATCAGTGCACATTAAGAAAATTGCAGGCACACAAGTAGGTTCCACACAGACAGCAAGCATGATGCATGTTGGCATTCACTGGAGTTTACATATCATAGCTGGGGCTCACTATCTCACCGTGTAGATAAGCCTGCAGAGTAACTGTGTGGATTTTAGAGCAATCTGAGTTGTGCTTTAATCAGAAAGCTGGTTTTAACCTTAATTACAGCAGAGCAGATATGGCAGAAGCCAGTATATGAAAAGACCATCAAAGGAGCCTGCAATTAATAGAATCTTTGTTCAATTAATCTTTTTGCAGCTGACTTACTTAATTATGGATGTTTCTTGTGTGACAGATAACTTTGTCTGACCATGATATTTTTAAAACAGTTCCAGAAGTTTCACTCAATGCAAAAATCTGTATAATTAGTTTGGGGACTGAGGAGGAGGCAGCACCTTCCTTTTTCTATTGGCCTTGGACTAGGAAAGCAATTCTCTTCCAGGGAAGTGTTTGTTCAAGCCATATATATAGAAGAGTGAGAAATACTATCACGTCTTTATAGCTTCCAAACCCACATGGGGGATGGAAGGAAGTCATTTTGAAATGCTCAGTTAAACCATGTTTTACTTGGAAATTGCAAAATTGAATATGAGGCCATAGTAACTTCAAATAGAGTGCAGACTGGACAAAACAACAGTAATTTCCTTAAAGATTTAAGAAATAGCCGGGGTGAGGCAGTGGGGTGTTTCGTTTCTCAGGCTATGTACACACTACCATTTTTAACGCGCAATAATCCTCTTCCGCATTAATTCTCCCGTGGCTGTTGTTGCGCGAGATCGCGTACACACTATGCTTGCTCTAACGGAACAAAGCCCCCCCCCTTCTGAGCGCAGTCCTCCAGGAAAGCGAAGGGGATTGTGGGTACGTATCCCAGAGTCCCCAGTATCATCTCCCGTGGTGCATTCCGCTACTGACGCTACCCAGCGGTTGCCAATAGCAACGAGCGCGAATTTCAAATTGAAGCAACCTTCTTCTCGGCACTGCCTTTTCAGAATCGACATGGATTCAGCTGTGATCTTGAATGCTGCCTTCAGCATTGTGAACACAGCCCAGATTCTGTTGCGGTTTGCCTTTGGATATGATTCGGAGCATGACACGGATGACTCGGTCTCGGATGATGACAGCATTGAAAACCAAACGGACATTCTGATCAGTTTCGCGGACCAGCAACACAGCCTGAACCGCCGTGTTTGGTCCCTGCAGACGAGCACAGACTGGTGGGAACGAATCGTCCTTCAGCTGTGGGATGATGATCAGTGGCAACAGAACTTTAGAATGCGGAAAGCCACATTTATGGAGCTATGCCAGGAGCTTGCCCCTGCCCTTCGATGCAAGGACACGAGGATGAGACCCGCCATGACCGTGGAGAAGCGTGTGGCTATCGCACTTTGGAAACTGGCGACTCCAGACTGCTACCGCTCGGTCGCAAACCAGTTTGGGGTTGGACGCTCGACCGTTGGAGTGGCACTGTCACAAGTATGCAGAGCCATCAACCGTATTCTGCTCAGGAGGATGGTGACCCCGGGAAACGTGAGGGAGATCATCGCAGGATTTAATGAGTTGGGCTTCCCGAACTGTGGGGGTGCAATAGATGGGACTCACATCCCTATTCTCGCTCCCGACCACCTTGCCTCTGAATACATCAACAGGAAAGGATACTTTTCGATGGTTCTACAGGCACTGGTGGACCACCGTGGTCGCTTTATGGACATTAATGCTGGCTGGTCTGGAAAGGTGCACGATGCACGCATCTTTAGAAACTCTGGACTATTCAGAAGGCTACATGCTGGCACATTTTTTCCAGACGAGAAAATAATTGTGGGCGGTGTAGAGATGCCAGTGGTGATACTTGGGGACCCCGCCTACCCACTGATGCCATGGCTCATGAAGCCGTACACCGGGAAGTTGGATCCTGACAAGGAGCGTTTCAATTACCGGTTAAGTAGATGCAGAATGGTTGTGGAGTGTGCCTTTGGCCGTTTAAAAGCGCGCTGGAGAGCGCTGTATGGCAGGCTAGATCTCCACGAGGACAGGATCCCATTAGTTATTTCGGCTTGCTGTGTTCTTCACAATATATGTGAAAGCCGGGGGGAGAGATTCAGGAACTCTTGGACCACTGAGGCACAACGTCTGGAAAATGCCTACCAGCAACCAGACACGAGGGGTATCCGGGGGGCGCAGCTAAGGGCAGTTCGCATAAGGGATGCGTTAAAAACCCATTTTAGTACTGTTGGTTAAAATTGTACCTTTGAATATAGTTACTAACCATTTCCTATATGTTTCAACTGTTAAAAATTAAGCTTTAGAAATTTTGTGTTTTTCCCCTGTAAACATTCATTGAATCAAAAACCGTTAATGTTAAATTAATGAAACAAATAAAGAAAGTCTGATTAAGTTTAACAAGGATTCAACTTTATTTAATTAACATTGATCAAAACTCGGGTTTGAGGGGAGTAGGGACTAAAGGTGGGTGTAGGTGCGGGACTCAACTACATATGTTGGGGGAGGGGTTCTGTTAGGGTTACACCATGGATGTCCATGGTGGTCTAAAAACTGTCTGGGGGGGGAATGTGGCGTGGATGCACTGAAAGGCATATGAGGCTGATGATGGGGGGTGCGAGCCTGTAGCAGACCGACCATGGTCTTGAGGAGGTTGGTCTGCTCCTGCATGATGCCTATCAGGGCATCCTTCTGCTGCTCTCTCCTCGCACTGCTCTGTCTCCTGTCCTGCCTGCACTGCCTCCTCCATTGCCTTGTCTCCCTCGCAGAAGCCTCATGGAACTGCATGAGCTCCTGGAAGACGTCTTCCTTGCTCCTGCGAGGCCTCCGCCTTATCCTCCTCAGACGCTCAGCTGCAGCTGTAGACTGTCCACCGAAGGTCATTCCTGTTCAGATATGAAAAATGTAGAATGCCGCTATTGTTCTCGCCACGGTCAGGAGCAAATGATGTTGTTCTCCCCACACATTCCTTCAATACACAGGAGGGGACCTATGGGGGGGCGGTAACAGATTTCCCAAAGCTTGGTACGGGTTGCAGAGCTAGTACAACGGAGAGTTGACTATTGCCACACCAAGTTCTGATCCCGTGCCCGAGATGGCTGAAATAGAGGCAGATCTCACACTGCTTAGAGTGCCTCTGCAAGCGAGAATGCATCTCCTTCATGTTGCCGACTTCAAGCCGGGACCTTACGCTGCAGGACTGTGCGCAGCAATGTTGCCTGCAGGAGTGCTTGCGAGTCTGAAAGGAAGAGTGTCCCTGAATGGTGGAGTGCAAAGGAATGCTCTACCATGTAATTTGAAGAGAAGACTCTGGAAATATTTGGATGACGCGTTCAGTGAGTTGAAAGGGAACGACTACTTGGAAATCGAGGCATACATCGATGACCTTTTTAAGTAATGCTAGTAACACCTTTACAGTTCTGTAAGGAACAGAACTGAGGACACCGAAAACAAAAACCCCTTGCAAAAAAACCATGTCTACGCTGAGCTGTAGCACCTAGAATAGAGGACATTGCGAACGGGACTTACCAGAGCTGCCTTCTGATGATTCCTGGGTAGGCGTGGAGAAGGAATCAGTGGAGCTTGTTTCTGGCTGGGTGGAAAATAACTCCTGGCTCCCCGGGTCAGTGGCTCCGTTCTCTCCGTCCTCGTAGTCTTCTTCTTCTGATTCCTCGTCCACAATTGCCTCGTCGCCTTCTGCTTCCTTCTCTGTTTGGGGTGCAGTCTCCGAGGTGTCTACCGTGCAGTTCGGGGTGGTTGTGGGATCGCCGCCCAGGATCGCCTCCAGCTCCTTATAGTACTTGCACGTTGCTGGCGCGGAGCCAGAGCGCCGGTTAGCCTCTCTGGCTCTGTGAAATGTTATCCGCAGCTCCTTCACCTTTGCCCGGCACTGCAGGGTGTCTCGCTCGTACCCCTTTTCGGTCATGGCTTTGGATATTTGACCGAAAATGTCAAAATTCCTCCGGCTGCCACGTAACTGTGACTGCACGGCGGACTCTCCCCAGATGCCGATCAAGTCCATCACCTCTGCTGCTGTCCAGGCTGGAGCTCGTTTGCTGCGGCGCGACGACATTGCGAGCGAAGCACACAGAGGCAGCAGCACCGAACAGCGAGGCAGAAGGGAGAGTGGTGAATTCAAAAATTCGCGGGACAGAAGAGGAGGTCGGGAAAAATGACGTCACGACGATAGAGTACAGGCGGAAGTGCAGAAGGGATGGAATTTGAATTGTGGGCCATTTCCGTTATATTCACATTGCGCGATAAGCGTACACACACTGGCCATCGCGCAACAACTATTCCGCGTTAGCAGCAACCACGCTCGTTTAGGTGGTTTACATTTTGCGCAAAAAGAAGGGACTTAACGCGGAATAACTGTAAGTTGTGTGTGTACGCTCTGTTTGTTATTGCGCATTAAAGGGCTTTATCGCGCAATAACTTTGTAGTGTGTACAAGGCCTCAGATTTTGCTAATGGGAATAAAATGCATGCTATGGAGGAACATGAGTGCTTGTTCCAGTAGTGCTTGGGGCCTGCCATCCATGTCTGTGCCATTAGGATCTTAGAGCTGTTCTGTACAGACCAGAAGATGAATGGAGAGAACAGGAAAGAGGAAGTAGGCATGTTAAGGGTACCTGGGAGATGAGCAGATTCAGTGGACATTTCCTGGAAGCTTCCACTAGAAGAATCAATGCATCCTTGGCTATAAATAAAACTGCCCTCCTTCGATACAGCTGCCAGGGAGGCAGTTGTAGAAATTCCCCAGGATGCAATAGTGATGTGTGTATAATTCAGAAGCCCTGAGCACCTGTAGCTGTTGATGAAATTCCAATTCATCAGCTGTCTAATAAGATAACAAGAGACAGTCATCAATATGAATGAGGCTTGCTGAAGCCAAGAGCAAAGATTTGCTTGAGATGCTACAGGAGGAAAGAATATGCTATCACAGGTAGCCTTCAAGATAATATCTATGACCTGAGAGACTATAGATTCATGGCTGCCCATTTTTAGTCCTTTTAATTAAGTCTTAACTTGTTCCAGTCGAGTTTGTGTAATTATGAATAGAGAGTGTTTAAATGCAATTTTTTTTTGTTTTGTTTTTTAAATTGTGAGCATCTTGTAGACTTGATAGACAATAATGGCTGTTTGGAATTCTTAGAATGAAGAATCTGTAACTTTCAGGGTAGGTGGAACAAGAGGAAGCAGGCAGTCCACTGGCCCCTAGAGTTGCGGTCTCATCCAAAAGAGTTAGCATACAAAATGGAGGTCTATGATGGCATAAGCTCTCCAGTGCTGGAGGGGCTAGGTACAGAGTTCCTGCTCTTACAAAATGCCATATTTTGTTCCTCATGAGACTCTCTTTCCATTGCTTTAGCTATGGAATAGCTGGTTCCACCAATGTGACAGGAGACCAAGTAAAGAAGTTGGATGTCCTTTCCAATGACCTGGTGATTAACATGCTCAAGTCATCCTTCACTTCATGTGTTATTGTGTCAGAAGAAAACAAAAATGCTATAATAATAGATGCTGACAAAAGGGTTAGTAAACTTGTCAATACTTGGATTCAAGTTAACTTCTACCAATTTTTTCTTCAAATATGTAAAAATTTAATTGGAGTGAAAGATTTCAAACATGATTAGCCAAGATCTGTGTTTTTCTAGATGCAGGAAAATATTGGCAATCTCTCTTCAATGAACATGGTCCTTTCCTGTTGCCCTTTCTATTTGGGTTACATTTTCTATTCACTTTCACCTGGTTTCTGGCCTCCAGGTCTGCTCCCACATGTTTTGAACTTCTTTTCCCCCATTAGTCCTAAATTCGCGATTGTTTGTGCTTCCTAACTGCTGGAGTAGTTAGCATGTGTGTTTTTTAAAAAACAAGTAAAAACAGGTGGTTCGCAGGCAGGCTATTCCTGTAGCATTCTCAGTATATCACTGAATGACTATTCTTTATGGATCAATCCTGAGATCCTCCCTCAGGCAAATGATCACTGAATTCAATAAGAGTATGACTCAGCAAAATCTGGAGGGAGGACTTCAGGATTGGCTTAAACTGAAAACTGACAGTCATTGAATAGCAGGATGTTTTTTATTTTTGATTTGTAGTCTTTTATAGATGTATAAAATTCTACCAGTGTTCTCCTACATCTTCAAAAATAAAATGAACCAGTAAAAACAAATTTTTATATTTACTACTTGGCCTGTGCAGCTGCATTATTTGTATGTATTTGCAGGACTGTACACTCCTGTAGGAGTAGTATTGGTCAATTGCTCCTGACTCATGGTTGTATATGCCCATGCTACAATTGTGGTAGTGGCTTTCAATTTCTTTAGGAAAAATTATCAAAGGACAGTAGAATTTGCTTTGTTGGGACACTTTGGACTGCCTTTTGTCCCAATTAAACAAACACTCCTGTTGTAAAGGTTAAATGAGATCTAATGCTGAAGTATGTTAACTTAAAAAAAACAAACAAATCCAGAAAAAAAGACTTTAGCTGACACTCCACGTTAAGGCATTTAGATCAGATTCAGCAGCAAAGGAGCCATAGTTAAAGCAGAATTACTGCCGCACTCAAGAGCCAGCACTGCTATTAAGTATTGCTCAATTTAAATCAGCTGCTGGGGTTGTGATTAAAGGGATACAATCCACTTAATTTTATAATCAAGAATTACAAGTAACTTATTACTATAAATAAAGGATTAGAGAACTTTCCCTTTGTCGGTATCCCTTGTGTGAGTCTTTCATGCGGCAGCAAGGAGAGAAACACTTTTTAAAAAAAAATAGGGAAGCAGTAGTAGAAAGTCACAAATTGTCATGGAGATGTGTGGGCAGGTGTAACAAATGTGAGTGTTTCTTTGAAGAGCACTGTACATGATTCAAGAGTTAGATGCTACTCTTAAAAGGGCAGTTTTTAAAAAATGGCTCTAATTATAAGCCTAAATAAAAACACAATTTCTCTTCTGCTACTTTGTAAATTAAGGTACAATTTTTTATAAAAAATGAAAAGGTAAAGACAGTTAAGGTGTGAGATGTAACAGGAATAACTAAGCAGCCATAGATGATATTTAATCTTCAGTATTTTTCTTTGTGGCTATAGCAAGCCTTTATTGCATGTCATAGACCATTACAAGAACAGTGACATTGTCTGTTCTTTCAGTTCGATTTCCCATTTTCTATTCATGCAGAAGCTCAGGAGATTAGACAGTGGTGAAAACTTGGCCCAAAATGAATGACTGAATGAATATATATATTCCCTTAGTTTAAATTGTTCTTGGCTAGAAATTAATTTGAGTAGATTAATAAAAACACTTATTTGGGGTAGATGGGGAAATACTAAGGCCACATATCCAATTCATGTCTTTTGCCCCCCCAGGGTAAATATATAGTCTGCATAGATCCTCTTGATGGCTCTTCTAACATTGACTGCCTAGTTTCCATTGGAACCATCTTTGGCATCTACAGAAAGGTAAAGTATGATGCTTTCATGCTAAGACAGTCAGGGGAAAAAGGAGGTAGTTCTTTCACTTTACCAGTTTATGACGGAATAAAGTTGGATCCAAAGACTTAATGAAATCCAATTACATCTACAAATGCTCAGTTACATAGTACCTTTGAGTGATGTTAAAAGACGAGCTACCTACATGCAATCCTGACTGATATTTAATTAGCCAGTTAGTGGAATCTAACAAGGACAAGGCTAATGGGAGTTGTTTCATAATTAGACAAACAACTTTAGACAAAACAGATCACTACTCAACTACCTGAGCATGTGCACTGGTCAATGAAACTGGCTTTCTGACATCTTGTACAATTAATCCTATCAGCCTGAGGACAGGCCTCAAAAATGAGTTTTAGTTTTGAAACGTGGCTTATAAATTGAACATGCCTAATTAATTCAGAAACACAGACGTCTCATTTGCAGGTATTTGTCTCAAGCATGGGAAAAGACTGTAAATTCAGACAAGACACTGGCCATCTTGACCTAGGTTTTAATGCACTTGCAAGTAACTTCTTTGGGCTTCACTTTCCCAGGAAGCAAAAGAAAACAAATGTTCTTGGCACTAGTCATAACGTTTACTATTGATGACAAATTCCACTTCTTTGGTTTTTTTAAATTCTGCCTCACTTTTGCATCAAATTGAAGGTACTCAGGATCACTTTCAAGGCACTATATACCTCCACCCCCATCTTCTACTTCCTGCAGTCCACCCGAGCTTCTCTTTTTGGTGCTGACCCAGCAAATCTCTCATGAATGTACTTCAGTTTAAGCATGTGAGCAGCCCAATTGACTTTAAAGTTAATCCTGTGTAGAAGAGCTTTGCCAGATCTGGGCCTTTGTCTCCTTTCATAGTAAATTATTTGTATGTCTGTAATAACTAAGCCCTAGACTGGACCAGATTGCCGTTATAGTAGGCAGCGTACAAACAGAACATATCTAGTGTATGATGAGAACAAATAATGTGAGGGAGTGGGGCATTAACAAGGAAACAATGAGATGACAGCTTGTCATGCTGACCAAGATTGTATAAGCGTGTTAGCAGCTTAACAGTTGTGAAGTTATGGTGAGCATAACAAAAGAGAGTTTAAGGAGGGACTTCGCTGTTAAAAAAAAGAAAATGGTGACCATACTCTAGCAATAAGCTAAAACAGGTATCTGAGCTACTGCTGCTCTTCCGAATTGGACATCATGCTGTCTTAGCCCTGGTGTTCCAAAGGCATGCATTAGTAAGCTATTATAGCAGCACATGCTGTTGGGGTTCTGTTACTGTAATGAATGAAGCTTATTAAATAGATGCCTCATGGGAATTCTTTTAACTTAAAAAATCTTGACACTCTTCCTCCTTCCAATTCCAGACTTCCCCTGAGGAACCTTCTGAGAAGGATGCATTACAGCCTGGACGTAATCTTGTGGCAGCTGGTTATGCCCTCTATGGGAGTGCCACAATGCTGGTGCTAGCCACTGAGTGTGGTGTCAACTGTTTTATGCTTGACCCGGTAAGGAAGTCTACATTTAGTATGGATAGATTGCTCTCGTAGGGATAACAAAATTCCAAAACAAATGTTTCCCAAGTGGATCAACATAGGGAGCTGCTTCCCAACTAAATCTAATATCTGAAGAATCAGTACTCTTATGAGAGTCAGTGGGAATTGATAGGCCTATAAAAATAGACTAGGTAAACCCCAAAGTTTCCTCTCTGCTGGACTGAAACTGGTCATTAATAATTGGACATAAAATTGAGGATAATTGGTCAGAGAAGCAAGTATACCTTATGTGCCAACTGGTGTGATGAATATTAAGCATCTTCTGCATTTACAGATGTTCCCTTAACACTGTCTTTTGTGTTAAGGAATGTACTAAACTTCTAGTACCTTTAATTGTATAGCAGACTAGAGAAGCAGAAATACATTTAACATTCTCTTGCGCTTTCAGATCACATCCTGATTGTTTAAAAGAGTAAGTAAGGTGTGTGTGTTTGTGTTTGACATCCTGAAACCTATTGACCATCTCACATTTGAAATAAAAGGCATATTTAACATCACACAGTGTGGTTGGCTGCAGTGACTCCAATTTACAGTCAGTCTATTGTAAATCAGGTTTTACCGCTGATTTTTACCGATAGTAAAAATCATGTTTGGAATGTGCCATGGTCACAGTTTCAAGGAAGTAGAATGATGTTTTCTATGTAGTAATAGTTAAATGTTTGCATGTGTTATGGTCTTTATATATAGATCTATTTAGATATTAGGACACTTCACAATTTTTTTTTCTATAAATGTGAAAACTTAACGTGGAGACTAGATAGCTTAGACCAGTGCTTACCAGCCCGTGGCCTGGGGGTCAGAAGTGGCCTGTGGGGTCTTACAAAGTAACCCAACACTCCCCTCCTACTGGCTGCAGAAGGGAGCCACTGCCTAACAGACTAAGGCGGAGCGTGTTGCTTTCGGGTTACAAGACCAGTAGAGTTTCCCTGCTGCAGCCAAGAGAGATGGGAGATCATCGAGGAGACAGGTATCTCAATGAACTCCTTCTTCGGTTTGCAATGTGTGTGGCGGGTGAATCTAGAAATGAACACAGTAGCATCAAAATGTTTACTTTAAATACGTAGGGATTTGTAGTCCCTAATGGTGTATATACATCAATACATTTTTTTTTTAATGAGTTGATAGATTGGTGGCCCTTCAGGGCTGTAAAAACTATATTTGTGGCCCTTGAGCCAAAAAGGTTGGGAACTGCTGGTTTAGACATTTGGTAACTATGTACAGATCCTCTCATCACTAAATTATAGTTTTCAGTCTAGTCAGAATAATAGTGACAAACTTGTCATCATCTCATGACTAATCAAAATTGAGTTGGAAATCTCAGTCCATTTCCTAATGAATAGGCGTTCACAATACTGAAAACTACACAGAGCTGCACCTTGGCCGTCCTTTGTGAAAAGGAAACAAAGAACTGAGTGGACTTGCATCGAACAACTCTCTAGGCACAGGATAATTATTTTGGAGATAGGGAGTGATTAATGTGAAGAAACATGCATGAGTCAGTGCTTATGGGCTATCTTGTATCAATAAGCAAGACTTTAGGTCCAAGACTGCAGAACTGTACTGAATTGTTAAAAGAAAATGGAAACTGCAGTAGGTTTTCACTAAATTGTATGTAGCATTCACTTGTCTTCAATCTCATGAATATTATGCATGCTTAAAGTTATTGATTTGCTTTCTCATTAATGTTAGGCAATTGGGGAATTCATTCTGGTTGATAATGATGTGAAAATCAAAAAGAAAGGAAATATCTACAGTCTCAATGAGGGCTATGCTGCATACTTTGATCCTGCAGTCAATGAGTATCTTAAAAAGAAGAAATTCCCTCAGGTAAATGTTCACTTTTTAGTGAAACTTTTCTAAGATAAGCAAATGTGCAGTGTCTCAAACTTTTCACTCAATTACCATGCTTGCGTGTGGGAGGGGAGGGGGGGTCAAATGCAAAGTTAGGCAAGACTGAAACCTTGAGTCACTCTAACTTTTATCATGGCTGTCTACATAGCTTTAAACTGACTGACCTAGCTTTTGGCCTTCTGGCTCAATCCTCTGGTATCTGAGAATGGATGCTTTTAAAAGTGAGTCCTTCTGTAGTCTACAGGTTAGAAGCCACAATTTGACATTGTTCACTGAAAACTGAAAATTATTCCGACCCAATTCAACACTTCTCTCTCAACAGCAATCTGTGGGGCCCAATGATGGTACATTCTCCCCGTCTCACTGCCAGGAAAAGGCAAAAGCGAAATACAGTATAACTTCAATTTACAAACACTAGTCTTACGAACAGCCAGTTATGGGCCATTTTTCCTGACTAGAGGAAGGAAGGAGCAGAAGTACTAACTACAGTGACATCAAAAAAACAAGTCTACAGCTCTTCAGATTTCATTGTCTTCAATGCATTGGAAATTGCTTTGCAATGGTTTGAAGGAGAAGAAGAAAGTGATGCAGTGTACCATCCTGCAGCTTATCTAGTGCAATTTTGAGGTCAAATTATGAATTTGATCACTAAATAGTTAATAAAACTGGTTCTGCTGTAGGTCTGATTTAACATATAGATGTGAAGAGCTAGAGGGGCAGCACTGTGCTATGTTTATTTCTGCCCAATGGAAGATGACAACTCTTGTTTCTAACAGTCCGGGGTGTCAAACCCATTTGCTATGGTGGGTCAGATTTGACTTACATGAACATCAAGAGGGCTGTACATACCATAAATTGAAATACTATGGCACTCTCGCGGCATGTGGAGTGTTATGTATGTGAAACTGCGCTCCGCGATATCTCTCTCTTCTGTGTCATTTCTGTCTCTGCCTTTTTTGTATGACTTGGATGCAGAATGACTTGCTACTACCTCGATTTTCCCCATTTGTAAAATGAGGATGATAATCAAGCTTTTTTTGTAAATGACTTTGCGGTCTATGGATGAAAAACACTATGCAAGAGCCAAGTTATTACCACTAGAAAAGCTAACAAGATTTAATCAAAGATTGTTTGTCCAATGTCTTTATATAGGATGGTAGCTCTCCATATGGTTCGAGGTACATAGGTTCTATGGTAGCTGATGTACATCGTACTCTGGTGTATGGAGGAATCTTTTTATATCCAGCCAACTCCAAAAGCCCCAAAGGAAAGGTAAAAATGAATTAACCTATTTTTAGAAATGTGGTCTGATGGAGTTTAGATGATACTGATCATAAGTTTTTTACAACTGTTCTGTGTTTTAGGATGACCAGAGTGTGCACACAGTCACAAATTGCAGGAATATTTCTACCACCATGGTTTGACACTGCAGGATCTTTTTCATAGCATGAAACACAAAGAACTGGGTGCTTCCCCAACAAGCCAGTCAGTTCTGCCCTCCTCTCACCATGTCCTTGCACAGTTCTTCTGCTGATGACTCCTACTGCTGTCCAGGTTGTGCCAGAGGCCCATGGCTTCCTAGCTCCTAGTCTCCACTCCATCAAACCCCTTTGCCCAGGGCCATCCCGGGGGGGGGGGGGGGGGTGCTCGCCCCAAGCCCCCACGGTTACGTGGGCCCCCCACTGTCCCGCTCCCAGCGGGGCGGGGGGGGTCCATGTCACTGCCCCCTTCCCCCCCACCCCACACACAGCTGCGCTTTGGTTCATCCGCTCCCTGAGGCCTTCGGGGGCAAGCCGAAGGCAGCAGGGCAGAGTGGAGTGCAGAGCCCAGCCTCTGGGCCAGCCTGCCCTGCCCCTGGAGGCAGAGCAGCCGGCCCAGGGGAGGGGCAGATGTGTGGGGCCCGGCCTCTCTGGGCCGGCCCTGCCTGGCCCCACCCCAGCCCAGGGGAATGGGGATGCCAGGGGCCCCACACAGGCTGATTTGGCCCTGGGCCCCACCCCCCCTTAGGGACAGCTCTGCCTTTGCCTCTTTCATAGATTCATAATTTACAAGATGAGAAGGGACCATTTTGATCATCATTTAGTCTGACCCCCCACTATAAACAGCCCACAGAACTTCCCCAGACTTATTCCTAGAGCTTTTTAAAAATCCAATATTGATTTAAAGATTGCCAGCAATGGAGATTCCATTATAACCCTTGCTAAATTGTTCAACTGGTTAATTACCCAGTGTTTAAAAAATTACACTATTTCCAATTTAGTTAGCTTCAACTTCTAGCCAGTAAAATAAAAAAATCTCCTGGAGATGCCTTAAAGGAGTTACTCCTTCCAGACCATTCTATTCTATTATTTGCTCCCTTACTTTCTACCACCACTGTCTGTTGGCCTGTGGGAAAGTGTAGTGACTCTAGCCACTCAATTCATTTGTCACCCTCCCTTCCTTACAGACATGATAGTTCTCAAGCTGCTCTGTTCTCTGCTTTCCCTCCCCAAGAATATAGGAGGACAACTGTTTATCCAGCAAAACTTCAATCTGTTTTGAAAGCTTCTGGATGAATTATTGCTTATCTTGTAGATAAAACAGTTACTCATTACACAGACAATGGCACAATCAGGTTATTTTTTCTCTCGGCAAACCTAAGTAACATGAGTTGTTTTAAACTTTGCTCTGTATATCAGCTTCACTCACTCTACAGTACTCAGCCACAGCGCTCACTCAGGTACTGCAGCGTGCTTGCAATTAACAAGAAACTGAACAATCTCCATAAAGAGAGAATGTAGCAACACAATGTTCATGTGGGGAAAAATATGGCCAAAACATTAGCTATACTAGAAAAAAGGGACCCCATATATAAGCTTGATTTTTTTTTTTTTCCTTCAAGAAATAATTTAAATATTTACTGCTGATTGTTTTTTACTTAGTACAGTATTAAATACTAGAAAACTTGGATATATATTTTTGTATAAAATATCCTGCAATAAAATGACTGCATGTACTCTACTGATCACTATAATTTTGGCTTTTGTCTTCCAGCTGAGGCTTCTCTACGAATGTAACCCCATGGCTTTCATTATTGAGAAGGCTGGGGGACTTGCTACTACTGGGAACCAGGCAGTGCTGGATATAGTGCCTGAGAACATCCACCAGAGAGTACCTATTGCCTTGGGATCTCCTGATGATGTGCAGGAATACATTGACATGGTTAAGAAGTATTCAGCCAAGTGAAATAGTCTTGCTGCAGCTACAATGCAAAGTGCCTTACAATCGGACCAAATATCATACTGTGAAGTGTTACTGACTGTTAATCAAGCTATTGCAAGAGAGCAAGAAAACCGTATTTCCATTATGTTTACATAAGTAAACTGTTCATGTGTGCAACCAAAAAGCATTTTTTCACTGTGGCATTAAAAGTAAAACTGAGAAGAATGTGGTTTTTTTCCTCCCTTACTGTTGTAATTACACAATCTATCAAAATCGATATGAAAAAGTTGTATGTTTCAGCTAAAGAGCTGGGTCTGTAAACAGCCAGTTTTCCTTCCAGGGCCAGGGATTGCCACAACAGAGAGTCTTTGACAGAGAACATCCTGTTCCCACGCCTTTGTGGAAGACTGCTCCCTGTAAAGGGCTGTCTGCGGTATCCTTGTAGAGTAGACTGACTTCTTTGGGCCTCATCTAGACTGGGCTCTTCACTCTGATTGCAACACCTGCAAATGCTAATATATTCTACAAAAACTCACTTCAGGACACATGTTTATTCCTGGTTGTGGTTCAACCTAGACTCACTCTGCTCGGCAAAAGATACTTGTGGTGCACCTAGATTAGCCTCAAAAGCCTTACCTAGACTGAGAGCCAACTGGCTACCAATTGTAAATGCCAATGGAATTGGATAGACTAGCTTGTACGGAGGGCACAGGAGCTCTTTGACAAAAACAGGCAGCTGCCTGTTCTACTTGCTGACAAGCTCAGCCCCAATTATTGTTCCTAGAGGTGTCATGAAAGCATAGATCATAATAGCTTGTCTACAGCAGTGTGTGACTTCTAACAAACCACAGAAAGGCACATGTGTGTCCCTGAAGCAGCAATAAGTCCACGAGGACTTCCCAGCACCACACGCCACTCTAACTGGTGAGCTCAACAGGGTATCTCACACAGGACCTTTAAGATCTGCACTATCTGGCCCACTGGTCTCTGGATAGACCAAATAAAGTCCTAAACAGCCTGGGACTAGCCTACCTGGCAGAATCACCAATTCCAGCGGCACCAGAACAATGGATCCCGCCCCCGCACGCACAAGTGAGAGGGAATGATTGGCAGGGCATTCTGAGAGCTCAGACACATTGGAACTTGGTTTCTCTACCCCCTTGCTCTGAATTTGGTGACCTCCAGCATGCAGCAAGATACATGTTGGATGCACTTATTCGTTTCCAAAACCTGTATGCTTCTCTGCCTGATAAAGGTGGATATGTGAAAAGGAAGCTGTTTGAGTTCCTTTTGAAATAGCTCCTTTATGCAGCGGAGACTTGATTGCATTATCAATGTTAGGGGTGAAGAGCCTTGCCTAGCATCTTTTTGGTTTGAATCTAAACAGAGATTGAGATCATAGCTGCTGCCAGTTCTTTTGAGGGTACATGCAGCTTCAAAGTGTCTCCCTGGTTTTTATATTTACACGTCACAGAATGGATAACCAATCTGTGCCCACGCAGTGACAGATAAAGGTACCTTATGTGTTTAAGCATTTCCTTAGCTGTGTCTTGTGCTGTATTACATCAAGAATTCCTGGGGGGGGCCATATCTATTTTTAAGACTTCACACTGGCAGAAGTTAAAGGTTATAGAATGCAGGGCTGTGCTACTTAATCATAGCAGTTCAGTTTTTAGATCAGGCAGTGGGATTTTTTTTTTGGCTCCAGACTCATTTTTAGTTTGTGTTGAACTTCAACAGATAGGTTATAGCTGTAAAGTATGGAGAGCCAGTTTGAAAGCTCACATATCCTTGACTGATGCTTAGATTTGCTGTAATGATTTGCCGCAAATATCTGCAAGGTCAATCCATTGGCAACATTAGCCATTCAGCATGAATGGAAGTGAAAAGATTACTCTAGCCAGAGTGAGAATCCTGAGCTGCAAGTGCCATATTAGCTACTTGTCGGCTAAGATGCTGAAGAACTCTGGCATTTGGTGAAAGGTCATCGGCTCTGATTACAGCCAATATATGGAACTCAAATGACTAGCATTGAAAATGGAGAGGGAAACAGGAGGGAACTGATGTTCAAGAAGGCGCTCCTGACACTATACTAATGGGAATGGGAATCATTATTGCGATTGTCTGACAAATCAAGACAGGAATCCTACCAAAATGAATCTTGACATAAATTTTATGCATATTTAAAACACTTTAAATTTCTATCGCACTTCCTGAATTACGTAGTGCTTAAGTATTTTTATGAACATACCTGAGAGCTATTATTCCTCTCCCCTATATTAAACAGTATGGGTCCGTTATAGTATTAAATATTTATTTTGTCCACCAAAACAGCTTAATTCACTTGCCCAAGGTCACAGTACATTTTTTGGCCGAACAGAAATAGGACTCAGATTTCCTGATGGCCAGTCTGGTGCCTTAACCACCAGTTGACCCTGCCTCTTGTTTCCACTCTGAACCCATCACTTGTTGGCAATAAATCTCTGAAAGCTTGCAAGTAAAATCATATGTGGAAATTAATTTGGTGTTGTGGATGTGGCTGAGTCCTGGCTTACTGTCTCTTGGAATTAATGGACTTTGCACCTGGAAGGTCAAATAATGGTTCTGTTAGCTTCAACAACACCCTTTGGACCAACTAAAACCAATTTTTGATTAGACTTGTTTACTGAACTTTTGTCCACATTCCAGAAGAGGGACAAATGCAGATACCCATGAGTGGAACAGGTCAGGGGAGTCTCAGCCATCCTGCCTTTCCTGTGTTTGTAAATGGGCTGGGCTAGAGGGTCCCAGCAAGATTCTGCCTACACAGAAAAAAGGCTTAGGGTTAGAAGGGTTCCAGCATAGAAATGGTTTAGATTAGAATAACTGCTGAAGGCTGCATGTACAGCTTTAACACTGTCCCCTGGAGAGTGTGCAGCACAGCATTTTAAGCAGGCACTTCCTCAATTAACAAAATATTTTAGGTTTTTCTCTTCATGTGAAGCCACTTTAAAAAGAGAAAAGTCCTGAAATCTGACAGAAGGTGTGTCAAAATATCATGAAAAAACAAACAAGGATTCCAGTGGCACTTTTAAAGACTAACAAAATGTACTTATTGCATGAGCTTTCCGTGGGTATAATCCCAAAAATAATGGTCTCTTACACTTTGAATCACTGTTCTTTGAAGTAAATCATGATAGTGTTAGATGAAAGGCAATTTCCATAATATTTTCTTATAACAGTTTCTTGGAGGACAGAGTGATAAGAGTGGATAGCTAGCACTCAAACCTTGTGCAGATCCATCTGAGTAACTCAGTTTGCCACTGAATACACTTTTCCCTTAGAGAGAGGACAAAAATCCCAGAAGCTGAAATCTACCATATACAGCACATGCCTAAATCCCTTGTTCTTTCTTGATATCATGTACCTGTCAGCTTTTGATTTTTAAAGAATAATATCATTGTATCAAGACTACTGTTTAAATCTTTGAAAAGGTCTATAATTTATGTACTGATAGTTAATCAAGTGAACAGGAATTTAAAATGCCTACAGGTTTAAAAAAATGGAAATGGATTTCAGTTGCAAATCATCATCTAGTACTGCAGCTTTTAGTAACAAAAGGAAGGAAATGTAGCTATAAAGCTATAAATGTATAAACGTAGCTATAAAGTTCAGTATTGGTGCTAACTTTTTCATACAAGTTTGCTTTTTGCACAGAGGTACAAATTAAGTGAAGAATGCCAGCCAGGTTTTTCTGCTTTACTTCTGAATTTCCTTGTTTTATGAGGTTAATCAGCCCTTTAATTTAAATGTAAGGTTGACGTGGAGTTGATAGGTAAGTTGAATGGGGTAAGAAATCATTGCTTCTACACTCATTTTTATTTTACTGTCTTCTCTGTACTGAGAAAAACTATGCCATGTGTAATTGAAATGTTAATAGCTCATGCGTAATTGTCAGGTTACAGAGCATCTATGCCAGGGGTGTCAAACATGCAGCCCGAACCTCTTCCATAAGGCCCGTAACTGCACTCCGCAGGACCACACTCTCTCCCTAATAGAGAGAAAGAGAGCGTACAGTTTTCCATATGCAGCACTCCACAACACCATGAGAGTGTCCTAGTATTTCCATTTATGGTATGTACGGCCCAGTTGAAGTACAGTTAAGTCAAATCTGGCCCGCCATAGCAAATGAGTTTGACACCCCTGATTATGCTAGTATTCCTACCTTACATGCATTTATCTACTGACATTAGTAGTATTATAACAAATAACACTGCCTAGCTCTTATAGCTATGTCTACACTGGCAAATTAGTTCGAATTAAGGAGGCTTAATTCGAACTAACTAAAGCCATGGATACACTAGGCTTTAATTAGTTCAAATTAAGGGCTTCCTTAATTCAAACTAAGAAGTTCGAATAGGGTATTCGAACTAAAGTGTTAATTCGAACTAACTAGTTCGAATTAACCAATGTGGCCATGTTAATTCGAACTAATTTCTTAGTTCGAACTAACCGGCCATTGAAATGAATGGGGATCGCTAATTCGAACTAAGTAAGTGCCACGAATGGCACTTGCTTAGTTCGAACTAAGTTTTCCTAGTTCGAATTAAGCTAATTTGAACTAACAAAAATTAATTCGAATTAGTTAGTTCGAACTAACTAATTCGAACTAATTTTAGCAAGTGTAGACATAGCCATATAGTGTTTTTCCCATCAGATCTGAAAGCATTTCACAATCATAAGGCTGTCCAAGCAGGCTGAGAGTATTAGTTGTAATGGAACTGAAAGCTAGAGTCTATGTTAGAAAAGTTGCACTTGTTTAACAACATTGATTTTTAAATCCATCTAGTGATACTGCTGCAAACCTATGATAGGTAGAAATACTTAAAGTTTACCTTGATCTGCTAAAATATTGAATAATTAACTACTTAGCAATAGATCAGGCCTTCTCACTTACACCAGTATTGTAATATTACACATTGTATGGACTAAGAATGAATGCTAGTTGCACATGATCACAGCAGGCTCTCAAGGAACACAAGACCTTGAGAGAAAATGTGTAGCAAATCAATGTGTAGCAGCTGATCATGTTAATGTCTAGTAATATAATTTAGCATGCCAGAACTGTTTCCATGAGTGCAGTCTTGTGTGAATACAAAATTTGCATCTGCATCTGATCCACAAACATGGATATCCATGGATATAAAGCAGATATCTGCAGATTTGCACAGCTCTATCCAAAAGACAATGAACCAGGGCTCACGCTACTCATATGAGGTGGAACTTTAAGCACTAGCCCCATTTTTAGAGTCATAATGGTTTAAGATACAATTTTTCAGAAGAGCAGCACTCTGCAACCTTCACAGCCCAGGAAGATGCCTTGCAGCTTCCATTGACTTCACTAGGAATTGTGCGAGTGCTGACTAGTGGTGGTGGCTGGCAGTGATATACAGGTCAGACTACGATCTGGTGGTCTCTCTGGTCTTTAGCGCTATAACTCCAACGGCCTTTGAAAACTAAGCCCTCTGTTACCAGGAAGCTAAGAAGCAGCCCTAAGTGAGACAGCCCGCAGAAGAGTAAGTATCAGGAACCCCACAGCACTAGTCTTTGTTTGCCTATCTCCTCTACCCCCCAGTTGTGCATAAAATTTCCAATTCAAAAACTGATAATCTTGGTATTGACTCCACAGCTAAAATACCTCGTCTGTGTTGTACTGGAAGAGAGTTAGCTAGTGTACTGAGTTCAGAGTTCTCACTGTGACAGGCAGCAGAATCTATTACATAAGGAACTAATGTATCAACAACACTGTTGCATATTTTCTCCATTTGAAATTTATCAAGAGTGTCAAATAAGTGAACTGATTTATCTTTCAGAATTTCACCTAGCGCCAGATTTCATTCTAGTTTGTTGCAGAGAGGACCTTCTTGTTGACTTCCTAGCAAGATATGTTTACAAGCAACGTTTCGCTGCTCTCCACACAATAGGATTATACTATGACATCTGCAAATCACTAGTTTAAATACATAGGGGAGACAGGGAGGGAGGTAGTTTTCCAGTAGTTGTTTCTTTCCCCAGCTGCTTTTATGCATCCTGGAAGACATACAGAACAGGCAGACTCTGCAAAGCTATTCCAAGCATTTAAATCACATGGGCTCAAGAACATTTTAATAAACTGTGTCTAGCAAATGAGCCAACAGCTTCCCCTTAACATACAACACTTACTGAGGAGCAGCAGCAACCCTGCAGGAAAGCAACCTGACTATCTAAGAAGATAAAAACTTTATTTGCGAGCAAAGATGTCAGACAGAAGCCCCTTCGAAACAGACATGTTAACCCTTACCCGATACGTTATGGAAAAGGGGCGACGAGTTAAAGGCGCGACAGGGGAGCTGACGCAGCTACTCAATTCAATGCTAACTGCCATCAAGGCCATCTCCTCTGCAGTCAGAAAGGCAGGCCTTGCCCACATGTGAGTCCTATTTTGATATATGGGGAAAGGCAGAAGATGGAGGAGAGGGATTTGCCTTCCCGTGAAGACGGGGAAAAGGGAAGCACTTTAAATTCAGCATGCCTCTTTTAAACCAAGTTACTGAAGGTGTAAGTTCCGAGCCCAAAATCTAGCAGGGGTTGGAAAAGATGCACTGCCAGAAATGGGGGGAGGGAGGAGTGTGGTTAGGAGGATTTTAAAGTTGTCCCTGAAATGTTCTCTGGGACTAGTCACAGTTCTGCAAAATGTCAATTTAAAGACTAAGTCAAATGAGATCAAAACAAAAATCTAGTGCCATTACTTCCTGTCCTATTCATTTTATTATCTTTCTTAAATGATGAAATTGGCCTATTTTTAAGTATTAGAAAATTTCCAGAATATTACACATATCTTTACTAACATCTAAGCATATTGCCACAGCTTCTAAACTGTGGAAAATCAGGGTTTATCTTGGGACTGCTGATGTCCACATCTAAAGACTACAGCATTAACAGTATCATTCAGAGGCTCTAAGGAAATGTTCTAAACTGCCTTTGTGGTGTGTATCCCACTCTCACTGGTGTCCAGGATGCCAGAAATTGATGTGTAGCCCAATGTGAAGGGCAAGCACAACCAGCTAGTTTAGCTTCTGGTCTATTAGAAGATGGGAACTGAGGATTGACTTGGTACAGTCTGTAATGAATTGAACTGTTTTTCATGAAGAGGTTCAAAACAGACACTAATGTTGGTTCTTCAATAGTAACATGTCAATAGAGGCTGCTGTTAGGAAGAGGAATCTAATAAAACTGTATAACTGAAATATATTCTTGTATATATGTATGGTGTGTAAGCTTAATTACCAGTGTCAGTGATGTGGTTACATGTGTGCAACTGAGGCTATGTCTATTCTCACGGCGGCAGATTTACCACCGCCAGTGTGCTTTTCTGTGTTCGACTGAGTGTTCTGTTTAGACATGCTCAGTCAAACGCAGAACCGAAGCTCTAACTCCAAGCCTGTAACTGGAGTAGCGCTATGCTAACTGGATGCCATTTCTGGTCGGCTTAGTGCAGTGTTTAAGGGGTAGTTAGGAAGTCGTTGGGAGATACGCAAGGTATTTTATGTACCTTGCGCATCTCTTGTCGACTGCCGCTGAAAAGCACGACAAGTATAGACTAGGGCTAAGGAAGAATACTCCATTAAGAAGCTTATTCCTCTATAGTACTCTATGGCAGAGGAATCTCTAGCACTTATTACTTTGCATTTCTACAGGATTCTCATTGGAGGATCTCAATGTCCTTTGCAAACCATGAATTAACATCAGAGCACCATGTGAGCAAGGTATCATTAGCCCCATTTTACAGGTGGGGAATAAAATACACAGGGGTTAAATGACTTGCCCATGCTCTCTAAATGAGTCAGTGGCAGACCTAGAAATAGATCTTTGACTCTCGTGTGCTACAATCATTAGACCATTTTGATATTAACTGAAGCCAAACTTTTCACTGACGTGACTTAAAGGAAAAGTTGAATTTGGATATTTTGTGGCATTCCAATTAAAAACCCTAAAATAAAGTGAATAATATTATATAAGTAAGAAATAGAATTGATCCCTAACATCATAAAAAAAAAAGACATGATAGTTTCAACTTTAAAATTCCTCTCTCACAACCAAACCATCCATTATTCTTAGGAGGAAAGGCCTCTTTTTGAAAAACAAAAGTTTCAGGCCACAATCAGGAAATAACCCACCAATCATATGTCCAACAGATGCTATCAGTCTCATCATACAACCAACCATGACTAACCTATGATCTTTAGGAAATTTTTATGACAAATTGTCAAACCCTAATGATTGGTTTACATCAGTTTATATTTTCAGTGCTGTCTTCACATGAAAATGGGCTAGAAAGTTTTTTAAAAAATGAAAGATGAAGTTAGATAGGCTTGCCATTAAAGGCTCTCCCAAATAAGAGGGCATGGCGTGGCTTCTTTAATATTTTTAAAAAATTAACATTGACTTTTTAAAATAAAGTTTTCTATTTAACAATGGAGAAGATTTTGAAAGGTGCAAATGCAAGTTAAATGGGATTTGACTTTTTTCTTTGAAAATCTTCAAAAATACTTATACAGGGCATATTTGGAATCTAAGAAGATGATCTTGGAACACATCTAAAATCAGTTATCGTGCTCTAAAAACTAATCAGGAGCCTTCTCGGCTGCCCTCTTTTTATATCAACCACATAAGTCTCATTTATATAACCTCTCAATAAAAACACACGTATTGTAAATTTTAAGAGCACGTAAGGAAAGCGTGCCCCAACTGTCTTAATAGTGAAATGTCACTATGAAAGACTTAAAAAAAAAAAAATCACTGTGCTCATATTTCATGAGTCATTATTTCCCTTCCCTCAGCTGAGGGAGGCTCCAACTTTTTGCCTCAGAGAGAGCTGCTGCCAAAAGTGCCAGATTAGAGTGACAGGTGTGGTAATGCAGACAGTAAGCAAGGAGTGAAGTAATCAAATAAGGAGTGTCTGACCACCTGTTGGCAAACACAGGAAAACATGACCTTTGTTTCACCAGAGTTTATCTGCTCCAACCTCTTATTTCCTGACTAATGTCCATCCTCTGTAAGGTCTGAATATTACCAGATGCAGCACTGGGGAGTCTGCTGGTGGCAATCTTCCCTCCAAGTGAACTAATTCCACAGAAATCCCCACCTTGGCAATAATAAAGCACTGGGATAACATAGTAGCTGCCAACCTTCCAACCCTCTAAGCTCAGGGGGTCAGCTCCTTCCCGGTCCTGTTGTATTTTTACTATAGCAGCTACAGTTCCATTGTTAAGGATTGCTGCTGTGAAATGGGAGATGCCCAGTGCTGCTCTAATACATTCCTTGTGGGCATTGGTGCAAGAACAAGAACCCATCAGGGAGAAAGTGATGGACTCTGGGGCAGTGGAGGTGACGGCAACAAGCCCCCTGTTCCTGAAAAAAAGAAAAGGAAGCAAAGGAGCCACAGGGAAGGACAGATCTGATGTGAACACTTCCCTTCCCAAAACAGTATACATTAAAACAGCTGCTCCATTCTATCTTGGGGGGGGGGGGGGAATACATTTCTGTAGTGAGTGAAATGATCTCTGTGTATCTTTCACTTTTCAATCACTCTCGTCCAAGTTCTGTAAAACAGTGGAGACTTGTGAAAAGACAATCTCAGTCTGGATGTAATTTCCACAGCAACTGCTGGAAAATCACAAACATTAGGGGAAGGATATTTAACAAACAGAACTCCTGTCTTCAAGCAAATTTCCTTAAAAACAAGGGGAAATACAGTTTAAAAAATCTGCAAATTGTAAGTTTTGCATGAGTAATAAGCAACCATTTCTGAAGCTGCAGGCACTGTTTTGACTGAAAAATTGAGCCATCTGGTGGTATTAAAGGTCATTACATGAAGTAGAACAGCTGGCATGTGGAAAACAAAACATTGGTTAGGCATATTACTAACTGATTAGTATATGTGCCATTTGGGATCCCTTTAAAGAACTATCGTTATGGTCTGATATAAAGTCTGACCTAAAGCCTACTTCTGTTTTCCATAAAGAGGTGTAAACCAACTGCAACATGCTCTCATTTTGCTTCTGAAAAGTAAAGTATGCAGCACATTTGGTCAAGCCCTGACTTCAGTGATGGGAGCATGTTCAGATCACTTCAACAGCAAGTGAAGCATTCTTAATAAATATGCTGGGATTGATGCCGTATTCCTTACACATCTCACTTACTTTCATCAATTTTGGGTACACAAGGAATACACAACCATTCATTGTCCTGTGGAAAGTTATACCAGTTTGCCCTCCACTCCAATCTTCCTTTCGTTTAAGGGCCACAACAAACAGGCATGCTCCCCAGGCAAACATAGCTTAAAAATAAAGGCCAGGATTCGAGAACGTACCTAGGGATTTTAGGCACCATTATTTTGGGTGCCCTACTTGAGACACCTTAAGGGAGCCCCATTTTCAGAGGGTGAGTGGCTCAGCATTTCCTTACAATGAGGTCCCTTTAAAATGTCTCAAAGCAGGGTACCAAAAAAAACTAGGGGACTCTTAGAACACTATTTAATTCTGAAAATACTGGTCAGTACTGTATTTAAAAAGCAGCACTCAATCTGTCCTAAGGGAGCTGAAGATGCTAAACAGAGTTCACACAACAAGAGCTCCCACACTTTTTAAAAAATAAATGTTTTTTAAAAAGCTGAGAAAACAGTTCGCAGTAGGACTAACCACCTTCCCCTCTCTTTAAATAATATTTGCTTTATTGAGGAGAAAAAAAATGCCATCACAGAGGCTCTTATTTGCTTCTCTCTATCTCAAAAGTGACTGAATCAGATAAATTAGATCAAAAATTTGTTTTCTGGCTTGAGAGTTTTGCCTTAGACTATTTGAAGAAAATCTCTGAAAATAGGGGTTTATCATGGAAATGCCATCACTGTCTATCATTTAGTTATATAATAAATATATACAAATATATAGGCCTTCCTTCTCCTTCAGCTCAGAGAAGAAGGGAGGTCAAAGATGTCTGTAAGGCTCTAAATATGGGATCTGGACAGGAATCTGTCTGGCTCCTGTTGGAAATTACAGATTCCTTAGGGCCTGGTCTAATTTATGGGGATGCTGAATGCCTCCCTATAGACTGCTCCAGGGCAGTGAACAGGCAGTAGCTACACACTCCCCTGGCTCAAACAAATGTCTATCCTTTGGCCATCTCTCACTGTACTTGCTTACAATGGGAGTCTCACAAGGGGGTTGAGGATAAACAAGGGCCATTTCGGTGCCAGGATTATTCCCCAGAGCTGGTCAGTTCAGGTGACTTTATAGTGGCTGGGATCACAGAAGAGCCCAGAACCCAGACCACAATCTTTCCCTCCCTTGTGCAGATTTTCATTTGCCACCAGAAATGGATTTCTACAAAGGTATTTTAAAGACTTGGGTATATGGGGTGGGGAGGGGGAGATTGAGTGGGAAAAGCCATGATCACCACTTCTCTGAAGGCTTAATGTTCATGAAGATTATATTCCTGTCAAAATTCAAGCCTGTCTTGTTGCTATAAGGGTTCTTAGTGTTTTCACTGCATGTACACACTTTCTTTCCTTTAGGTATGGAATAGCAGGGACTGTGAATGTGACTGGTGATGAAGTGAAGAAGCTGGATGTGCTATCCAATACTCTGGTTATTAACATGCTACAGTCCTCCTACGGCACTTGTGTCCTCGTCTCAGAGGAGAATAAAGATGCCATTATCACTCCACAAGAGAAAAGGGTCTGT